>JBBPUG010000957.1:0-13526 GCA_038094535.1 Tubosaeta aff. alveolata | reverse complement strand
CAGTAGATACTATATGTTCTTGTGGAGGGACATAAACCTGTGTTTTAAGAAAGTGCCGAAGTTGATATGCTGTCCGAAGTTAGCGTAAGGTAGACCTCACTCAGATCCAGCAAACCTCAGGGTCTGTGACACAAGTGTGACACGGGGACTTGGCACTGGCGCTGACCGGGATTATCTAAGGAATTATTACCAATTACAGTGTATCTGCTCCACAAGGTATTCACTGGACCGTTATCCTCGCTCACGTCGCTTGACGATGCAGAGTAGGTTAAGAAATTTGAGTGTTGTCGGGGTCGTTCACGATGGATTGTGGGAGAACGCGATGGCCAATACTTCTTTATTGCCCAGGCTGCTTGCGTGCCGTTGAGGCCTCTGTGATAATGATAAAGTAACACGATTGGTTCGCAAACTACGACGTCGACCAAAATCTGATTGATAAGGACTCACTTTCGCATACTCGCCACTGGAACTGGCCGAACCATGCTTTGCTCCAGGTCTGCTTTGATCCAGGCTTTGGCATTGAGCTGACATGGACAGTACATAGTGCGACACAACACGGCTGAGTCGGACTCTCTCGGCGATGCTCATGCTAGCCGAGCGGCCAGCTCTGAGAGTTAGCGAGCATTCGGCTGTGCAATGTATAACCTCCGTAACCACCAAAAAATCATCTCCTCCCGCTCCTGAGATACCAAAAAGAAACTAAAAGCAATAAAAATTCGACCATGTAGTACTAGACAACTTATTGCTGGCAAATTTTCACAACCTGCGTAGTTACATTAACCTTTGAATTTTAAGTCGATTGTCACGCAAATCGGGCTTTGTCACGCGATCGTTTGCTGGATCTGAGTGAGGTCTACCTTACATAATGATGGAAGCTGCTGCTTGGCGTTGTATGCAGTTGTATGCCAAACTTCTAAGTTTAGTAGGTCCTGCTGAGAAATTGGCGCTTCATCAACTTCATCCCACCTCTCGAACTGAAGAAGGTCACTTCCTTCCCAGTTTGGTTACAACGAACTGTATCGAAGTGCCATCTACTCGAAGTGAAGCGAATTAACTTCACGGTCACTTCACTTCGACGGCAACACTAACGGCAACACTACTTGTATACTCGGACTGATTTATGTAATGCCTCCTTCGGCTGCTCAAGGTGCGTTCTACCCTTAACAACCTTCGCTTCGTACCCTGACATTGGCACTCTCCTACAAGTCGGTCGCCTCGTGTTTGCCGAAGTTACCCCGTCCGTCGCACCACACGCGCACACTATTCACCCAGCGTGGACTGCCCAGTGGAGGGCCGGGAAAGGACAGTATCAATGTATTATCCGCGGGGCTGGTTGGTATTATATTCCCTGTAGCGCTACTAGTGCTATACAATTTTGGAGCCAACGGCTAAAGCATAGATTGCGATGGGGCGACTAGAGAGTCGCTCGACTACTCTGGTGGCAAGGCTGCGTTTCGTCTGACTTGTTCACCTCCCGTCTGTGAGGCTCTTCAACTGCTAGGACTAGGCCGTCAGGATTTCTGCTAAGCGCTATTTTAGCACTCGAATAGCGGCTAAGCGCGCTTAGCTGGCGGAGCTTCCTTACGAGGCTTTATGACGTGCACTGTCGACCAATCAGAGCCTGCAGAGGATCGTGCAAGCGGTAACGTTACTCGACGGCCTTGCAGATTAGTAGGGGATGGCCCGCACGCCAAATATACCGCCTACGAAGCTGTACGTATATGGACTCATCCGAAGTTGCCTATTTTGTTCGCATGTTCGTATTTGGCACAGCTGTTCTTCTGTCCGTTCGACATGTCTCCCAGATTTACTAAAGCATCACAATACAAGGCCGGGTTCGATTACGGATACACGCATGCAGCTCCTCGAGAACGAATTCGAAACCCCGCGTTGGACTCTGCTGTTGCTGAAGACTGGATGCGTGTGGATGAAGGTGCGCACCGTTTAGTTTCTGCGTCGCCCGCAGCTACCATCCATCGCCAGTGGCTCCTTTGCCTTCTATTCCGCGTAGTGACTTCTGCGGGCTGTGTTGCCGTCCGAGTGGCTCACTTATACCTTGCTCTTCATGCGGCATCAAGGTCTGCACAGCACCCTTGCCCGATTGCGGCAGCTGTCTGGCAGTAGCGTCAGCAGAGCTGCTTTGTTCTGTATGCTCCCGATCTCGCAAAGAGACCGGCTCGTCTACGGTTGTCTACGAGGTCAGGCTCCTTCTTTTATTTTATTTTATTTTCCACTCACCATCCCTAGGACAATGCTCTTCGTTTTTCCGCCAGAAAGCACGCCAAGATAGCCTGGCCTCTCGCGTTCGTCAACCTCAAATCCACTGTCGCTCCAAACGAGTACCTGCACACTGTCCTTACGGCGTATGCCAGACAGGAGTTCGCACCTCAGTCGGAGAATGTGAGTTGACATGTTCTGTTCCTTGCTCATCGCTGAATTTTGTAGCTCTATACACGGGACGTCGAGCTTTCCATTGGCGGCTCTCGTGCCTCCCTGTCATCGTTGGCACTTGTTCAAGATTTCATTGATGGCACCCGTCGCTGTGGTCACCCCGCCAACTCTCTCGTCCTTTTACAGACCAGTTATGACGCTGCGAGTCGCGTTTGGGTCTACGGAGCTGATTCGGGCGGACTCATGTACAGCACCTTGACGGACATAATTGGCGCATTTCTCCCCCAGCATGCGCCTTCTCACTCAGTCGCTGACCGCGGTGGTTGGCGAGGTTTGTTCCTTGTCAGCCCTACGTCCTTTTTCGTAGGCGACCCACAAGAAACCGAGCCTATCAATTTAGTTGAAAGGTGAGCGGTAGTCCCGCCCAACCCCTGTTACTTAGCTCGCTCTAGTGGTCGATTTGATTTTATAGTCGCACTGTCTGTGCGCCAAGCGGCAGTCGCTCCAGATGTCGCCGCCTTCTTTCAAACTCTTATGCGTACTCTTTTTGTAGACCCTCTGCCTGACGAGTCAGGGCGAATTTCATTTTGGGACACTCTGATACGGGCTTCGACTCAAACTCCTGGGTTGTTCCTCGAAACATGCGTTGTCGCGACGTTCAAAGAACGCCATTCCTCTACTACACAATCGTGTTGCATCTCTCGTCACAACCCCCCGTTTACTGGTTGGGGGGTCGTCTTTGACTCCTGTAAAAACGGCTGTCAAGTCACGCCCCGCGACATATCTATTCGCACGAGAGCGGATGCGATTAGAAGTGTTTGTGTGAAGTGCGGTTGGCGGTCTTCGTCTGTTCGTTCATCTCAGGTCGAGGAAGTCCATGACCTCGGTCGAGGTCTGTTTTGGCATTCATTCCCTCCGTCGTCTGCACTACGCAACGCTTTGGTTACCATAACGAAATAGTGTAGACGCTATAGCTTCTTTTATCTACGAAAATTTGTTTTAGTTCCTCAGATGCCGGATAAGTGTGCCAGTATGCGCCTTCTCGGATCAAAAAGAAACGGCCTTCTCTATCGCCGCGTCCTATCCAAGCAGACCTCCGCAGCTAACGCTGACAAACCATGTGAACTTTGTTATGCCCACTCTTGATAACCAATTCCGTTGTTTGCGGCGTGCACCCCGGAATGCCGCACTTCTTGAAGAATCCCCAAGGTCTGAGTGGGGGGTGATGTAATCCAATCCGTCGTGCGAGAACCTCTTAAGTTCCTCGCTCCCGGAAGATGAACACGACGCTCGTCGCTTCTAAGAGCGCGCGACCGGCGGCTTTCGCCACTGCCCCCCACAGGTCTGTCGTCTTGTTGATTCCGATGAGTTGAATCATGCTGCTGATGCAGTGCGTCATTTTTTTGTTTGGGACTGAGATGGCCCCAAAGCAGAAAATAAAACCGAAGCTGTTAGTACTATAAACCAAATCATCCGCCACTGTATCACAGGGCCACCATTCGCCTCGCCACCAACGACCTTAAATCTCCAAAAGAGCTGTGGAATACGAAGCGACCGCCCGCTGCCCGCCAACAGCAAACCCCTCCAACCCTCTGCTACGCGATGCAGCGTCGTACCATACTTTCTGGTGGGTTTAGACCTCCTTTAATTGCTTATGCACTTGCCTGCTCCCTCACATTCAGCGTCTCCTTGCTCAAGACGGCATTGCGTGCATTGTCGACTAGAGTACCCGCAGCCTTGCCCGTATTGAGGCCGAACTCTGCCTCGAGGACAAAGAAAGCATTCACAGGAAAATTTCCGATTGATGGACCTCGTCACAAAGTTTACCAGCGGCGATTTCTCTTCCGAGGCCATTTCCGCAACCCCGGTGAAGCCGAAGTCCAAAATGTGCAGCTGTCTACACCTCAGTTCTCTCGATAAGCACTTAGCTGAATTGACAACTGTCGTCTCAGGTTCTGTTTCACGTTTGACAAACGTTCGCGGTGTATTTCATGGTACCCGCCATTTGCGGCCCAGTTTCCTATCATAAGGGGACGGGCGTGGTGAAAATTTGCATAATCGTGACTCGCGTACCACTTCATATCCTATCCTATACAGCATTTGTAACAACAGTGAGCATCAACGTTTAGAGCTCGCCAGAGTGCTGCATCCCTCGGATTGCATCCAAACGGTTCTGTTCTGGGAGAATGAGCGTGCGAAACGCCTCCTTCATGTTCAGCTCCTTCTCCGCGTCTTCACCACCCCTTCGCACGGCCGCTGCAAATCTATTCCAGAGGTTCTCGTCATAGAATGCCCCCAATGCGTCCTTTAGACGTGCTTGCATCTTATCCAGCGTATCCCTTCCTTTCACGTAATCGCTGATGATGGCCCTGGTCTTCTCGCTGTCCAAGCGCAAGCTATACAAACTCTTTGAGTCGTGGGACAGATGGTTAAACGGCCTCTCACTCGGTATTAGCTTGAGTTCTTCGAGCTATTAATAGAGACCTCTTCACAAACATGTCTGCACTCACCCTATAGCTGACTTGTCTGGCAGCATTCTGGGCCATCATTAGTAGTGCTCATCGACTTTACAGGTCAAGTGGCGCACCGTTCGCTGGGTGAAGGTTAGACAAATTCCTTTTTAAACAGCAGTCACGTACGCTTGCTGGTCTGGGGTCTCAACGCCCCTAAGCAACGAATTTTACATTGTTTACAGACTTGGTTCGAAAGACGTACGCTCTGCGTACGAGTCAGTTGTGGTTAAGACCGGTCGGCGAGTAGACGTACTCTTCGTTGGCTGTCTCGTCACTTGAGGGAGGTGTAAATAGTTTCTCGCGGTGATGTCTAGTTTACTCACTCCATAGGA
Source organism: Tubosaeta aff. alveolata (assembly GCA_038094535.1). Taxonomy (NCBI): domain Eukaryota; kingdom Fungi; phylum Basidiomycota; class Agaricomycetes; order Boletales; family Boletaceae; genus Tubosaeta; species Tubosaeta aff. alveolata. The sequence goes on along the minus strand of JBBPUG010000957.1, from coordinate 8,290 downwards.
ACACTGCTCGTGCGTTAGTAAGACATTTTGCGGTGCGTAGAATACGCACTCATCAGGCGGCGGCGTTTGCCCTCTGCCTTGTGATCAGCGGTGGGCAAGGATGGCGTATCTATTCCTCACCTTGCGGCCTCCCCTTGAGTCCTTCCCAAGTCGCATGAGTACTCGAATGCTTGAGTGATCGTTTACTTACTCTCCACGCAGTTGTTTTATTCTACGTGGGCTGATTTAGCTGCCCACTTCTGTAAAGGAGAGGCACGTACCCAAGCACGAAAAATTCTCTAAGCCTCTCTTGGGTGAAGAAGCTAAAGGGTTCGAGGTGAGCTTCATGCCACGTGTCTGGCAGTTCGGCGTCCGCTCTCCAGGGCCTATCAGCGACCCCTTTCCCCGGCTTTGAACGCACCAACGCGACCAGGGCATCCACGTTTTGTAACCAGCCGTCTTCATACCCTTCGATGTCCCCCCACATCCATTCCCCGGTGATGTCTTTCCATTTCATCGGAAGGTTGTTGAACTCTATTCCTTGTTGTGAGAATTGCGTGATAACAAAAAAAAGGACAAACTAAAGACCCGTGCGTTTGCAACGTGTGTGGGACTTAGCTTGAGAAACGGGCGTTGTGACTTTTTAACCGCGGCCACTTTCATCCACCACCAACAGCGCGTTTCTCTCACCACGTATTCGTCCAAGACGTCTAGCTCTTCCTCGTCTGGCTCCATGGCTATAAGTTCGTCTAGGACAAAAGTTCTGACAACCAGATAGTGTAAAAACTTTGTTCCAGTGTCGCGCTTGAGTTCTTGAATGACATCTCGAGGTACAACAGAGTTTTTCTTCTTCGATTCTACGATCCAGAGTTTCCACTCGCAGTAATAGAACAAAACGGTTTTGACCAGGTTGCTCCAGGCTTGGTTGTACCTAGTCGGGATGGGCATATATCCAAGGAAGTTCTTCTGTCCGTCGTACGCTGCAATCCTACTCTTTTCGACGCGTTCTTCATATGTTACGATCTCTGGGTCACTGTACCACACCACATTTCCTTTTTCCTTTTCCCACAACTCCTCTGTCATTTCCATGTGTGAAGATGGAATCGTGAACTCGATCGGGGTTTTGCGACCTTTACTCCAAGGCGCCATCGGAGGAGGGTGGTAGGGTGTCTTACCTAGAATGTTTGCCGCTGTTTGTTTTTGGTATTGCAGTAAGTTCAACTCCGACGTTACTCTTTAACGTTTAACACTCGTCGATGCCACAATTTGTGTAGCTTCCGTTTACGGGGCTAGAGGCTCGCTGTTGTTGGTAATCGTACCGCCGTCGGGTGGGCGAAACCAACCTCAGATCCTTCCATGAGCGTTACCCGTCTTTAGATGGGTTGCAACTCGGGGGTTTTCACCGAAGGGACCGCCCCTGGTCCGTCGGATGGCGACATGGCTGCCGACAGGTATCCATGCGCCCACTATACTCCCGTCGTCGGATGGGCATTCACTAGGTTATTTTTCCAGCTCTTTGTTTTGTTTGTTTCAAACATTCAACCGCGTTGTATATAATGCGACAAAGACTCCAATGAATATGCGAGATAAAACCTAACGAATGACTCCAAAAAGTCCTCTTTTGGTATTGCCGGGATGTGTCCACCAATCAGAGTACCCAGAGTTGGAAAGTCGACAGGCGATAACGTTACTACAGAGCAAGTCTGACAAAACTTATGTGGTATGCCGTCAACATGCCGGTGTCCCGGTGCGCTCCTCGCTGGGATACAGGGAAAGGGGTCCAAAAATTCCACTGTCAGTACGGTGGGTACCAGATGACAGCGACGCGGCGCAGGTCTGCACTGGTAACGTGAAGAGGTGAACTACACATGGTCATTCAGGTACTACCAAAGCCGGAGATCCCATCAGCACATCCTTTATCCCTTCTATTCTCAAAGATCTCGCCGCATAGATGGGTAAATATCGTTGAAGATCAACGGGGTCCGTGCTTTGACGACAACTACGGCACGCGAGAGCCGCCGCCAATCACCGCGTCTGTCATCCAACTCGAGACGTTAGTCTCGACAGCGCTCATCAACGGCATACGCACAAACAGAGCCAGTCGATCAACGATCCGACCACGCCGCACGACAGACCAGCGTCGTCCGAGCAGCTTGGAGGCGCCTACGATCATGCCCCGGGTGAACAAGAGCGCAATGCTCCGTGCCCAGAAGCAAGCCCCTGGGCGAACGCGTCGAAGCGGTGAATGTACCCTGATCCTTTCCTCCTTCTCTGCCGTGTATGGTTGATCTTCGTCGACCCTCACTTACGTTGTTTGACCGTTCTTTTGGCAGAACATATCTGCTTGGTGTATATCCACTTCGCTATCTCAACCTAGGTGTATTCTTTTGTCGTCGTATAGGATCCCCGCTGGACATGGGTTCTCTGTCGGAAACACAAGTTCGGTCCACAGCTGAACGCACAAAAACGGATCTGAGCAGCGCGCGTACTGTATAGGCGACGGAGCGTCGACAGACAAAGGACATAAGGAAACAAACGTACAGGCGGCTGCGCGCCCCATCCAACGGTGACCTAGAAAACGGCAGCTACTCATGCCTGCGGGAGAAGGCGGACATGAACGGCACACGTATCCCTGAGGCTGTTCAACTGCAGCTCAAACTATCACGAGGTGGGCTGGGTGACAACATCGTCGGAGACGGACGACGTTTGTCTTAGTGTTCGAGACAGCGGTGTGAACGGCGGCGTCTATGGAGGTACAAGGTTGACCACGACGGCGGTATGGGAGTGGGGGATGGTAGGGGGGCGAGGCTGTAAGCGCGCGGAGGACAAAGGAAAGCGGGGACGCTTACCTCGACGCCTCCACTGTGCGAACCCTGCTTTCGGTTCTTCTAGTTCTAGCTGGTCCTTCGGATGCGAGGTTCGCGGCTATAAATGGGCTCCAAGAAGCCCATCTACTGACGCCGGCCCTAGTGCCGTGCACGCAACTGGGGAAAAGAAGGGTTCCGTAGGCATGCAGACTGGATAGAGCATTCAATTTCCCCGTCCGATGGCGTCAAGGAAGCCTCCGAGGTGCCACTCGGCTTTGTATTGTACAATCGGCGGCGAGCCGCGAGGTCCTTCCAACTTGGCCGCGTGCTTGACGTGGGCCGACCCTTCTGGAAGCTACAGAATATCGCGAGGTGTCCAACCATTCTCCCCTGTGTATGCGTTGTAAGAACATGGATCCAAGCCTTTCGTTGAAGAGGTTGACGTACGCAGTCCAAGAAGAGCGTGACGCCTGGCGGTGGACCTCTTCGGAACCGGTCCAGACCTCTGCGTATGATCTTTCCATCTTTGCTGCGGTTGCCTCTCGTTGGGCAATAGTGTTGGCCTTGTTGAAGTAGCACGATGGATTGCACGATCGTGCAATAATCCTTGCCTATCCATACGAATCGGTGAGGATAAGTTTGGGTATGTCTTGCACATATACGCTTCGTAACCACCTCTGGGACGAGTTGAGGCTACAAACGTAGCGAGGAAGGTCAAAGTACCTTGACTTGGTTGACGGACGCTGTCGCAAAGAAGATGAATTTGTAAACCGCGATGCGGGAATGAGCCTCAACAGATTCAGGCGGCGACCTTGTGTCCCCGTTTGATGACAGCAAGCCCTTTGGAATTTGAACCGTACACAAGACGAGAGATGTAACCTCGAGGCACCATTGGCAATTGCATGTGAAGGAGCGTCATCAAGCCGTAGAGAACGACGAGTTAATGGGTGGGCCGTCGTTCTTGGCTGTCGCCGCCTGAATGACCCCTTTGCGAAGCTCCACAAAAGCTGCTTTCTCAAATTTCGGAGATAGCTGGAAATCAAATTATGTAGCGAGTCCACGAATTGCGGACGGGCACTTACGTGAGTCACAGAGGGGCCCTCATCGATAGAGACACCTGTCACGAACTTTGCCGACTGAGCGTCGCCCAGCTTCCCACCTTCACTTTTGCATCCGGAACCAACCCGTTGACGCTGTTTTTCGGACGTTAGTGTGGTCTGTGGCATGGGTTTCGTTTTCTTTCCGGCTCTCCCGTTTGGTTTGGGGGGCGTGTGTATCTGGTAGTGTGGTCGGGATATCTGTACGACAAGGGGTTTCTCCTCTCTTTCCTCTTCTTCGTTTGAATTGGTGGGGAATGACAGGGTAATCGCCGTCTGTTGGAAGGCGATCCATCCCTCAAGATAGAGAAACTGGGTAGCTCTCAAGCGGTGACGGGCGTGCTACAGAAACGGTAAATTATGATTGGCTGGCTGTATCTCACCGACGGGCGGAGCATGTATGGAGGTGTGCGGCGCTTTTGCTTGCTTCCTGAGCGTGCCTGAGCGAAAAGGCCTCGTCGTCGGAGTAGTCAAAGCGCAGAAAGGGTGGTCCATTTCCTGTGCCAATCCGTCCGTTAACATCGACCAAAAGGGGCGATTGCGAACCTGAGAAGGGGGAATAGAAGCATCCAGCAATGAAGGACTCTGTGAATGCATGGACTTGCTTGAGGCATACCGCCGAGGCGAACAGCCGGACGGCCTCTTCGAGAGAACTCGTAAGGACCTGTCGCGAGGCGGGGTGCGTACGTGTACCCGAGGACCTAGAGGCGTTATGCACACCGATCGATCCCGTCGGAGAAGGAATGAGCGCGGGCGCGGACGCGGGCGTAGTATCTCGGCAAGGTTTGCCTGTATGGCGGGGGACGCTCAGATGGAGAGTGGGCGGTACCCTCGAGGAACGTCGTACCGGGGGAAATTTTACAGCGAGGACGCCGAAGAGTGTAACCGTATACACGAGGAGGAGGCGGGGACAGCGGCCACGGGGGTTTTCTTGAGCGAATTGCAGGGGAGTCTTGGCAGTGGTGCATCGGCTGGGAAGAGGACTTCCTCGAGGAAGTACAAGACAGGCATAGTCGACCAGTAATCTTCCTCCAGAGATGTTGTGCTCCGTCGAAATCCTTCATTTCAGACCTGAGGATTCTGGTTCATATTGAGGAGCCTATCTGCGTGCTGGTAAGTATGAGGCACCAGAAGGGGTTAAGTTAGGCGAGTGCACAAAAACAGCGAACTGAAGGTTCATGGGTTGAGCTTTGTTGGCAACTAAGACAAGTCCACCACCAATAGGTGGTACAGTAATAGGCTGGGGTTGCCAGCCCCAGCCGCACCTATTTCGTTGATTGACTCATCAGAGCTTCTATTGGTAGATGTGACGAAATCATACGTACGTGTTTATATACCCTGAGGGCTTAGTCAGTTGCTACAAAAAAAAGACTGAACTAGGAATACGTTCTTTCGACAGGTAATTAGGAGACCCTGAGCCGAGTGAACCCAAAGCATGAGCCTCGTTGAGGCCCTCAGTCCCCCCGAGCTGCTTGTACCAATTGGTGAGATGAAGTGCAAGGTTGCTCAACGAAGTCGACCGATCTGGATGGCCTGGCACGCGAAGCGTCAGCACGTCCCGCTCGAGGGCAATAGCCTCCTCGAGTTCACTAGTTTCCCCTAGCTGACTGTACCGAGTGTTGAGATGAAATGCAAGGCTGCTCAGGGACGCTGAATGATGGGGATGGCCTGGGGGGCGAAGCGCGAGCGCGTCTTGTTCGAGAACAATAGCCTCTTCTAGGTCTTCAGTTTCACCGAGCTGTTTGAACCGACACGTGAGGCATAGTACAAAGTCATCAATTCCTCCGAATCGCTTGCAACGATACAGGAGGTGGCTTGCAAGTTGACTCAAAACGGCTCCCCGCTCGTAGCCGATGGATTGGGCCAGAGTGGGACGCGCACAGTTCGTATGGAAATCCTACGCCAATGCCAACGGCCACGCCCACATCGATAGCGACGACCGACATCGCAGCAAACATGTACCTTGGCGCAAAGGTTTTCCAGACCATCAGGTGCCTCCTCAGCACTGCTGCACTTGTAGCACTCCCCAACAGGAGAATCGTGATATACAACATAATAGCGAGGCCAGCACGGAGTGAAGAGGCCGCGCGGCGGAGGTAACGGCGGGTGGTTCCAGAGCGCAAGGAGAGGTGAAGCCAGACCCATCAGGAAGTGGGACCCGAGTGTGTTGGTGATCGCCGTCAGCTGAGACATGAGAAATGACGCTGTGGGAGTAAAGATAAAGGCTGTCTTCCATTGCAACGAGGGTATCATTGGCTGGTGACCCGTCCCGTGGAAGGCATGCACAGCTAGAAGCGCGAGGGGAACAACTTCCGAAAACGACAGCTCTCGTCTCAGCGCGTTGAGGTCCAGTACTGCGGTTGGTTTCTTCGAAACAGACGCATCACCAAGTCCATGGACGTCACGCACACTATCAACGATCTTGAGGTGTGCCAACAGTGCCACAGTCATGAGCCCTAAAACCGCTTGACCAGTGAGTTGCATGCATTAGTAACCAGACCACACTCAGGAAGATGGTCCAGAACACAAACACACTAGCGAACCCAAGTATAGTCACCTTGGCCCGTTGTTCCTGTTAGCTATTGGATGCAGGGCCGTTGTTGATCTCGAGGCACACGGGTGATGCCCACCATAACGGCGTACCCCCAAACACCACCCCCGCGAAACACATTCTGGCTAGCACTGTCCGCGTTAGGCGGAGCATCGCGTTCACGTCGTCACCGAAAAACCCCGTCGAGTGAGCCCATTCAAACATCCAAAACCCGGTTCCAGAAAGTAAAGCAGACGCGAGCGTCCAAGGGAAAACGACCCTTCTCGGACTTTGAGATGCCAAGGATGTGCCGGATGACGAATGGGATCGAGAAGGCAACGAGTGGCACGACGAGCAAGGAAAGAATGGGAGGAGCGGAGGAAGTAGGGGAGTTGTAGAACGTCACGGCACAATAAGGGTGCTGTTCTTCTCTACACACGGTGCTCATGGCCATGAGTCTTACGCTGACCGCGAACAACGCGAAAAACCCGAGAATGCGCCCCCGGAGGCGGGCTGTTGGCGCAGTGAATCCGACCAGGAAAGAGGGAACGAGAGACGTAATGCTGAGAAAATGCACGATGCGGTCTTCCCAGGCAGTGAAAGAATTGGAAGCAAAGCAGAGTGCATGCAAGATGGTAATGATTAGGGTAGAAACCCATTGTTCATAGCGGGTTGAAGGACGGCGCGAAAACGAGAACATATGGAGCGTGGACGCGAACGCACACCCGAAGAGCGAAGTATGCACGCCTTCGAGGAAGTTCTGCAGTGGAAGATAAGCTGCGCTCCCGGTTGTTAACCCGGCAAAAGAGGCTTTGAATGCACCAGATAATGCACTTTCGAGGCGTTTCTCCAGACCATCGCCGAGTAAGTGGTATGCACAATATGTTGCGGCGGTACCAAGGATTGTAATAGCAAGACCAGCACTGATGCTGATGAGAACGAGACTAAACCGTGCCCAAAGCATGTGGCAAGCCAAGAGTGAGAGGCGGTTAAACTTCCAGAGCGCAGCAAGTGAATCATTCGAAGAAGCAGTTTTCCATTCCCTCCAGCTCTCCAGGAGCTGGCTCCAAACTCCATCGAGTTCCCCACCGGAGCGGCTGCCACGGTATGTGTCTAAATATGTTTTGATTTGATTCGCACCGATCTCGAGAGCCTTCCTGACACCTGCGCCGTCAGTACCGCGGTCGAAAGCTTCCGGAATAACACTTCCGAGGTTATTGAATGGAATAGGGAGGCCGAGGAGGAGAGATGTTGTCGGCACAAGATCAACTGTCTGAATAGATCGATGGGGAACAGTCTCTCCGGGGAAGACGGCGGTGGGAAGGAGGATGCTTGGGAATGAAGTTGATCCCCAGGCCAACGCCGGTCCCTTGCTATAAATCCAAACCCCCGACGTCGTCATCTATGATTACCAGTGCGGTCCATGCCACTGGTGATACCGATCTCTGAGCTCATTGCCCTTGCTAAGAAAAGGCTTGAAGCAGGATTTGTCTCGAGGGTAGGTGCAACTTCTTCCCTTGATTTTCTATGTTCTTTCTGGGCTGAACTCCGTTGCGAACAAAGAACGTGAGGCAGACAACGTTAGTTTTGCGAAATTGGCGTTAGTTTCCTAATTAGTCTTCGCTCCTATCTATTGTGGGAATTTTTTTTTATTGTATATATCTCAAAATTGTATTATGTGAGAGTCTACGGCGCGCGAGGAACGAGCACAGCCGTAGAACCAAGTCTTCGGACAAGCGCAGGCGAAGCAGCGTTCTCCGGCGCCTTGTTGTCTCGCGCCGCGCCATGCTCGTCTTGCCTGGCTCAGTCCTCGCCGCTCTTCATCGCACCCACCCACCACTCCCAGGCCTCAAACTACATTTTCGGCGTCTCACAGC
>JBBPUG010000956.1:0-13540 GCA_038094535.1 Tubosaeta aff. alveolata | reverse complement strand
CGCCTCCCTCGTCGTGATGGTAGTGAAGGTAGACGCACCTGTTACACCACCTCGCCGTCGTCATCGCTCGCTCTCCCTGCGACCGAAGTGCGAGGCCGCATTGCCCTTGCCCTTGCCCTTGCCCTTGTACCCACTACAGTGTTGAACATGGTTTCCTGATGGAAAAAGAGAACGAAAAAACAAAAGCGAAAAAACAAAAGCGAAAAAACGAAAGCAAAAAGACGAAAGCAAAAAGACGAAAACGAAAAGACGAAAACGAAAAAACGAAAACGAAAAAACGAAAACGAAAAAACGAAAACGAAAAAACGAAAACGAAAAAACGAAAACGAAAAACGAAAGCGAAAACAGAAAGACGAAGACGAAAAACTAATCCAGAAATGAAAACGTGTGCAACGAATCTCAAAAAAATCTTTTGTCCGGTCAAGTCCGTCAAAGCAAGTGCTCGCAACTTTGATACTTACACTCGCTGCCGGCATGGTACTTATGGATTCCGAGACTGGTGTCGCTTCGCCATATCTTCTAACACGCGCACGCACTGGAGGAGTTTGATCGTGGGCCGTTTAATAGTCAAAATGGGTCCATGGTCAGCGGTCACACGTCGGACGTTCCTTTAAGGGATACTTCTGATGGAAAAACTTTCCATGCGCTCGACGAACGGGATCAGTGACAGGGCAGATGGCATCAAGCGCTTTGATAGTCTGTATGACCAACGCCATACGATCGGCCGGGAATGCACCGAGTTCTTCATGAACAGGGATGTCCCGTTGGAAAACACAACTTTGAGCACCGTCTGGCCAGACATAGTCAAACGAGATGCTGAAGGAAAACGACAATGCTTGCCTAAAAAATCCTAGAAGCGTGTTTGGTCACGTTCAAATTGGTGATCTACGTGTCCACTGCTAACTCAGATATTGAATCGGGAACATTATAAACCTACACTTCCTCCGTATGTCTCACCCGCTTTCAGCGACATGCTGTGTAAGTCCTAGCGTGAGCGTCAACAAGAAAGATGGTCTATAGTTATAATGTGTCGCCGTGACAATCTGAAACCAGGTCAAAGACAATGATAAAGGACAGACAAACGGGATTCCTTGATTCACAAACTGAACGTCGTTTTCTTCATTACCGTGCCTTTGACGGCATGCAAGCATCGGTTTATCCTTTTCGTCAAGGCATCCCCTTGTCCAATGACTTACAACATCTGGAAAAGGAAGTCAAACCAACACGCTTCCAAACTCAGCATGGCGTTTGTCATCGACCACCGGAACGTCCAACAATACTTGGCCCGTGCAAGCCATGTCGTTCAGGGGACCACAGTGCTACACATGGATGCAACCGTGACGAAGCTCCTCAATAGCGACACGTCCGAGCCGCGCACTTCTTGATTCGTCAGGTGATTTCTGCAGGACGTGTCCCATCAACGCGCGTCCCGACCATCAATGGGCTGGTCCAGAGTCTATAAAGACTGGAGACCTATGGGCGCAACGCCGAAATGGCAAGACCGTAAAGTGCGTCCTTACATATAGACTCACGAAGTGTCGTCATCCATGGTCATGTAGATCACTTCGATGTAGTAACATGTGACACATGGACCACCTCAAAATGACCTTGCCTGAGATTTGAAGGCATGATAAATGAATGCTGTAAAGCCAGCCAGCCAGGCGCCATAAGTGACAAGAGTGTAGTGTCACAACGTATGCCACGAAGCACGAAGAAACCTTACTTTCGAAAAAAGTAGGTCACAAGTGATCTGCGCAACTGAATAACTCGAAGCTGCTGCGTCTGGCCGAATTATAGTTTTGACTACTTGCCGTCGAATTTGCGGTCTGTTTGCAGTGCGTCACTCACCACGGTAGACTGCGGATCATAACTTGTTTTGAGTTGACGCTGATTGACATGGAGTCCAACTTTGCCTTGCTAGTGAGCATGGCAACGCCGGCCGCAGGGTTACGCAATGCCTGGGCACAGTAAGATTGCTGGTGTGGGGGCTCACGGGTACTTCAGCAGTTCCTATGTCACCATTCCGAAACGAACCGATACAAGATGCAGATTTCGCTTTGGATTTAATACCCCGTTTCCAGCGCGATGGCTAGGATATAAAGTCCTTGATGAGATGTACCTTCGATACCACTCGTCATTTCGTTCAACGGCCTATACCATACCCGCTATGCTCTTTCCATCCTTCGCCCTCGTCTTGAGTGTTTTACTTACCTCTGTTGTTCTGGCTATCCCATCCCATGACCGCATCGCTCGCGCAGCGCACCGGCGTCTAAGAGCTCGCTCACGGCCCTTCCATCGTCTCGAATCAGCTGCTGGCTCTAGTGCCGACTGGTATAGTCCTAACTGGGCTGGTGCTGTCGAGGATGTAGAAGCTGTTCGTCTTCAATTCCATTTGCTATATCTTGCTCGATTTCATCCTTTATTCCAACAGGGGACGTTCAATTTCGTCACAGGCACTTTTACTGTTCCCAACGTCTGGGGTCCAGACGGATCCGGTATGTCTGTATGGGTCGGGATCGACGGCTTTGGATGTGGAGAGGGCCTTCTCCAAACCGGTGTCGACTTTGATATCACCAGTGATCAGGTCCAGTACAACGGTGAAGAGGTTTTCGATGGTGTGTACCTCTTGCTCAAGATTTTTTTCCAGCGTGGTACGAGTGGTATCCTGATTGGTCCTATGCCTTCGATACTTTCATCAATATCACCCAGGGAGATACCATCAGAGTCACCGTCCAAGCTTATTCCACCACGTCCGGTTTCGCCATCGTCGAGAATCTGACCAATGGACAGTGGGGATCCAAGAATCTCACCTCTACCTATGCGATCTGCCAGGAGAGTGCAGAGTGGATTGTCGAAGATTTCGAGGCCGGTAACACTCTTGTTCCCTTTGCCAATTTTAGTATGGTAAACTTTACGCACGCCGAGGCGAGGGGCGGTAATAAGACCTACACGCCTCTCGGCTCCGCCAGCATTGACATTGAGCAAAATGGGGAAATTCTCACCTCTGTTACGGTTGGCAATTCAACGGTCGCAATCCGTCGTCTGTGATGTTATTTTTTGGTGCAAGATGTTATGGGTGGCACCATCCGTTCCTTTCTGTAGTCTTTCGGGTCCCCCTTTGTATCACCGGGGCTCGTTGAGCAATCTACTCGTCACGGGAATTCGTTCTACATCAAACTTTACCAACAGGGAGACAAGGGGGTCCGCGTACTTACTCGACCCAATCCTAGAGTAGGGCACTCCTTGAGAATATCGTGTCCATTAAATTCTGGATCATACTGTCTCCTGACTGACATTCGTTGTCTGGCTCCTGCGTATCATGCCTGTTTATTCAGCAGGTGAGTATTGTGCTGGATGATGAGCATGGGCTCGGGATGCGTCTGGCAAGAACGCGTCCAAAAGGCGACACGAAGCGATATCAGAGGAAGGCACGGACGGAGCTTGACATTGGGGAACAGATCGACGCGGCATGGGAACAGACACAGGGCGTATAAAACACGATGGCGTACAAACATGAACTAGACAGGTTTTTTGTCCCCAAAGTAGGTGCGATAACCTGAGGAGATGACGTATTGTTTTGACATGACAAACAGATTACATGATTCGAGGCATCAGATCGCGCCCCAAGCAATATAACGTGTCATCATGTATTTCACATCCACACTTCTCTCCGTCGCGCAGTGTGAGCACGATGATCCCGCCTCACTCGCCCCTGCACGCCATCCTCGACGCCAACGCCAGCTGGGCGGACGCCGTCGATGAAGCAGAGCCCGGCTTCTTCCTCAAGTCTGCTCAGGGGCAACACCCAAAGGTCTCTCCAACCCGCGTCGTCCAGCGCCCACTCACCTCCAACAGGTCCTCTGGCTTGGCTGCGCAGACTCGCGCGCCCCAGAGTCCGTCATCACCGCCGCACGTCCAGGTGACATTTTTGTACACCGCAACATCGCAAAGTAGTGTCCGTTGTCTCCCGTGTTTGCCCGACTCACCTCCCACAGCCAGTTCCACCCAGACGACGACAGCGCCAACGCGGTGCTCACCTATGCCATTGAACCTGTCGGCGTCGAACACAGTACGTGTCTCCCGCCGTGGTTGCGCATATATTTACCCTGTGCAGTCGTCGTCGCTGGACATACCCACTGCGGTGGCGCCGCGGCGGCACATGAGGCTGCCTTGGCCCGTTTCAAAGAGGGAAGCACCGCGTCTGAGTCCCCCCTCTCGCGCTGGCTCACCCCGCTCATCAACCTCGCCGCGAGCCTCAAGCTCGCCGACACCCCGCCTTCCGCCGCGATTGACATTATCGTGCGCGAAAATGTCAAGCGCCAGGTCGAGCACATTTGTGACGCGGAACCCGTCAAGCGGGCGTGGGCTGCTGGCAAGCCACTCTGGGTCCATGGCTGGGTATACGATATTGCGTCGGGAAGGCTCAAGGATCTCGGTGTGTCGCGTGGACCAGGCGCGGACGCTGCGTGATAGAGATGGCGTGTAGAGTACTAGTTGCATGCGTGGCATAGACAAGTGTCCGAATCAAACATAAAACTACGTGGAACGAAATCGTTGGGTGATGGCACAGGAGCGATCAGCGAAGTGGAAACAAAAGTATGCAATTACACAGCACCTCAACACACGACGCAGCATTTCCACCCACCGCCCGTCTCACCAGCACTCCGTCTCCTCTCCCGATACCGGTGGCTACCCGCTGTCCCAGACGGGACTCCTTCCCGCATCAACATACTTGCCCGTGTCGCTGCCTCGAACACGTCGTCCACACCTTCGATCTTGAGCGCCGAACACTCCTTGTACGCACGCGCCCCAATCTCAGTCGCGACACGCTCCGCCTGTGCACGCGAAACATAATTGCCAATATCCGGCGAGTTCGGCGGCGGTCGCAGGTCCGCCTTACATCCAACCAGCAGGATGGGAATTGTCGGCCCACATATGCTCCTCACCTCTTCGATCCACTACAGCAAGGGTCAGCACAGCACCGGCCAATGCCACGGCCCGACTGACCTTGACGGACACGTTCTCGAGCGAGTCTGGCGTATCAATCGCAAACGCGATCAAGATGACGTGCGATTTCGAATACGAGAGCGGCCGTAGACGCTGCGCCAGGTCGGTCCATGTCGACGGCGCAAAGACACACTTACCTCGTACTCTTCCTGTCCACTGGGCCGGTGTCAGCCCAGACGCGAAGAGGGGCGAAATCCAACGCACGCAGTATCCCACAGCGCCAACTGAACCGGTTTCCCGTCCAGCCGGATCTCGGCCACGTAGTTTTCAAATATCGCTGCAAATAGTTCAAATCACAACACATGTCGGTCCAGGCCGAGGCACGTACTCGGTTGCTGAAATAACGAGGGACGTCAGCTTAGAAAACGAGGACGAGCGGTACGCTCACGTATTCCTTTGGGAACTCCCCCAGGGCAAACGAACATAGAAGCGATGTCTTGCCACACGCACCTAGACACCCGGGATCGCGCGCGCGGCACACCGAATATGAGCCATGGGGACAGGAAGCAGAAAGGAAGACTCGCCATCACCAATAATGACGAGTTTCCTCCGGATCTGGACGAAAGCTCAGTGTCAGGTGCTAGGAAATCATAGAGGGCGTACGCACCGCGTTTTGAGACGACATACGGAAAGAGAAAAACCAAAACTACAGCTGCTGCTGCCACACACAACGAGGAAGAGAGAAGGAAAAAAACGGTCCAAGTGGTGAGAAGGAAGGAGAGGGTTGGCCCTAACAAGCCACTCTGTGGATGCTGCCGCAGCTCTTTCGGCACCTGCCCACCGCTAATAACACCACAATCATTACGTAACAAACATCGCCTCCACAATCACATTGAGACGGATGCGACTATATACACAACACTGAGGTATAGTACATCAAAGCATCTCACTGGTTCTTGTATATCGTCTGTGTTAAAAAAGTCACCACAATGTCATCCAACGATACGCACGACCCACCTTAATCTCCTGTTCGAAATGCTTGGCAACTTTGCTCCGCTGCACCTTTTGCGCAGCCGTCACAAGTCCGCTCTCGGGTGTCCACTCATCCGGTGTCAGGATGACCGCTTCCAACATTTCCATCGACTTGAAGGCGTTCTTCTTGCCACATACGTTACACTCTTTCAGGACCAACTCTTGCACCGCCTTGTTGTGACACAGATCCTTAAGCGGCGCAGTGGCGTCCACGCCAGGCAAGGAACGCTGTGTTAACAGGTGGCGCAAGTTGACTTCATGGGGAATGACGATCGCGATTGGTTGCTTGGCCTCGGCAGAAGCATGTACACAGATGTTGCCCACCACGTTGCATGCCTTGTACGTCGCTTCGAGGCGCTCCAACGCAATATACTTCAAAGCTCGCCGTCAGAGTAGATCATCGAGAATCTACCAACTTACCTCGCCACTTTGAAGCTTCACGAGATTCTTGATCCTGTAAATTACGTGGAATCTGTGGCCCTCAACCGCAGAACCAATCTTACCGATCAATCAAGCTCAGTGTCCCATCTGGATTCCATTGACCCACATCTCCGGTCCTCAACCAGCCGTCCTTCGTAAAGATCCTCTCGTCTTCGTTCAAATCGGGGCGCTTGTAATAACCCTTGGTCACCGAAGGACCCCGAATGCATACTTCGCCCTGGGGCGGGTTTCCATTTGCCTTGTACCCCGCCTCAGGAACATCGATCAACTTGATCTCAGTGCAAGGCACAGGTAGGCCCACAGAACCATATTGCATCAACTCGGGCGGCAAGATTGCGCACATGGCACACGATTCCGTCATCCCATAGCCTGTTTGTCGTTAACCATGTGTATAGAAACAGACGAAACACCAACCTTGGAGTATCGTTACCAACGCCACCGACAAGAATTCTTGCGTCTCCTTGCTCAACGCCGCACCACCACTCATTGCAAGACGGAGACGTCCCCCGGTAGCTGCTCGCACCCCGCTCAACACAGCCGTGTCTGCAACGTCCGCGAGTATAGGTACGTTGGCCTTCTTGACGGCGATCGCACCATTGAAGACGCTCCTCTTCAATGTTCCACTCGCGTTCACCTTGGCAAGAATACCCTTGCGAATTGTCTCCCAAACCTGAGGCACCCCAATAAGAATCGATGGCCGGAAAGCAGCGATGTCGCCCTGGCAGTTCCGGACCGACGCATCTGTCAGCGTCTTGACGCGTCCGTACCCTGTCTTGACCCCAAACGCATACATCATTACTTCGACCGTGTACTCCAGGATATGTGCGAGAGGCAGGTACGCAAGGAATGTATCGTCTGGGAGCACGTGATGCCCGAGCAGGTGATACACGCCTGCAATGGATGCCACGACGTTGCCATGCGTCAGTACGACTCCCTTTGGCGCACCGGTACTGCCACTCGTGTACATAATGAGTGCCACATCCTCGGGTGCGGGTCTGCGGGACTCCAAAGCATCAAGAGGCTGTGCTCGTCCGCTCGCCCGCAGCTCGTCAACGGAGACGACCTGAATGTTTTCACGGACGCCGCGAATCTGGTCGAGCAACGTCGACTGGGCATCACCATCGTAGACGACCAGCCTCACGGACGGTGTCTCCTTGATGACGCGTGCCAATATGGGGAGGAGCTCCGCGTTGGTGAAAATGCCAACACAGTCGGGCTCGTTGAGCGAGTGGGCGAGACCGACCTCGCCGAGTGTGTCATAAGCAGTGGCGACAGGGGTTGCAATCGTTGCACAAGCATGCGACATGAGTTGCCAATTCACGCTGGAACACCGTTAGACATGATCTGAACAAGAGAGACACGACGCTACCTCGTCTGCGCATAAATATTGAAAACGTCCGTCTTCTGAATACCGTGATGTAACAAGCCCCTCGCGAGTTCCAAGACCCGCTCTTGCACGTCGAGATAAGACATGTACTCGTAATCGCTCAGCTCAAAGTACTTCCACTTTTTAGTCTCGGTGACTTGCTTGCCCGCGACCGTCTTGGTAACCTGCTTTTCCTCCTCGTGAATGCGCTTGATGTTGCGCCACCCCAAGGCGTCACGAGCGCCATGGGTGCGCGCGCTGTAGGCCACAACGTCCGGAATCACGTCAATGCCTTCAAAGGGCTGCGTCACCAGCTTGTCGGCCGTGATGGCGAGTCGACGCACGGCCCCATCAGGATCTGAAGACACAACAACAGAGCCGCTGCCGAAATAATTGTTCTTGTTGGCCATGCTTGGTGGGTAATGGGCGTGGGCGTTATGCAGTGGGTCGTGGGTCGTTGCAAGGCCGTTTTGACCCAGAACCCAATTTATGCCCCCTGGAATCACGTGTTGGATGGGGCCTGGACCGAATTACTGCCGGCTTCATACATCACTTTTACACGAGCCAACTACTAGTGCGTCTAGTGTTACGCTGGGTCGTGCGCTCGTCGTACCGCAATCCTGGCAGGTTTGTGGTTTATTCTCAGATTCAATCCTTTCGCATGGTTTGTTTTGGGTCTTTTTGACATGGGAATGTGATTGCCTGTTTAGCCTGTCGGAGATTTTATTTTCTCATTTTAAGCCGATTACAATTTCCTAATAACATTAGCCAATTGTAGCCAATTGGAAGAAAAGAGTCACCATAGTAACAGCCAACATAATGAGTGATATAATCATGATTACAATGACAGTTGTAATTCTCATTACCATACTGACTCTTTAATGGCAAGGTATCGTAATCAAGGAGATGTGATATAATGAACTAATATGGTTGCTGGCTGATGTAATGAGATTGAAAAATATTGCTATTGGCTGTTGTCATTGTCATGCTATTCTAGGTAATCTTATTCATTACATATCCACCATCTGATCTTATCTTGTGATTATCATTTTATTTTATTTCTATTATTTTTATTGTCATATTAATTCTACATTTTGTGCCCTTATATTCCATTACTTATGCATTAGGCTATGTTATGTAGTCTTTTCGTAGTGCTACACTAGTTAAATAATTCTACACATCCAGGGATTCGAACCAACGACTTCAGTACATTACTTAAGCAACCTATTGACACTCATGCAAAACCATTAGGCTATAAGTCCTTTTGTCATAAAGGAATATCGGATCCATACAAGGTAATTTTTAGCCATTGGAATCACAGTACTACCATCGTAACATGTAGATAGCACGGAACAGAACAACTGTGCAACAAGACATACTCTACTCATCGCCAGCCATAGCCCCTCCTGATTCATCACTCACGGGCTTTACCTTTCCTTGAACGGCCTTTTTTCGTCTTTCCCACACCATCATCTATCACCGTCAGGGCAGAGAGTGAGTCACGGACATCCTCCACAGTAGCCACCACAGCTACCATAGTGGGTTGAGGATGTGGCAGCTCATTGACATGTACAGGAGGCGAAGGCATGTCAGCAACGTGCACAGGCATATCAACAAAGCTATTGACGGCTGGTTCATCGTCAGCATCAAGTTGGGCTAAGGCCGCATCAACGGTATCATCAAGGTTGTCCTCTTGTGGACCGCCAGACAGTGGCTGTAAGTCCATTGTACCGAACACATACTGGTTCATGTTACGAAGTATGAATTCGATACGGCCAGATGTCCAGCGTTGCATGAGAATGGATTTGTAGCGTGGAAACCAGTCCTTATATGGTATCTTGGATTTTGAACCAACACCATCCTTAGGGAATGCCATATCAGGCGAGATAAGAAATAGAAGCTATGAAACAACACTTAGCATGCCGCACGTGTGATAGTATGAAATGCATACAATGATGATGGCCCATGCAATGGAACCAGGAGTAAGCGCAGTCACTCCCCATAATTGACCGTTGGTCTTCGGCCCACCACGTTGCGTGCGTACTCCAAGGGACTTTTGCCCAAACAACGCAACTTTGAGAATCTAGGAAATATATAATACATAAGTCAGATCATCACTTGGCACCGCACGATGAATCTTACCTTGGCGAGAACCTGCCAGTTTCCGAATAGATTCTGACCCTTGGTGTGATCCAAATTGGCATAGAGGGCAGGAAACAAGAACTTGTATTCACGTGGCTTGTCTTTCGTGACGCCAAGCAATGTGCGGATCTCCGCCACTGCTTCCCTGTCATAGGAGGGAGATTGAAAGTATTCAGCGGGGAGATTTAGGATGGTTCCAATCACGTCACGGAGGTTATTGAGAATAGAACTACGAGTGGCATAGGCAGCCTTCTCGAACTAATTCTATCAGTCAGATTAAATCTGTGATAAAAGCAGGCTTACCGTAGTATGAAAGTGCGCGCTCTTCATCATCGGGATCAGCTCCTGATCAGCAATAAAGGACTGAAGTTCTGCGATCAGCGCAGCCTCCGCTGATGCTTTGGATTTGTACCGTTCCTTGGAATCGAACAGTGGAGTAGGTGATGGGCAGGGCGTCTGAAAGATTGTGTGCGGCGGGACCATAAGTTCCACCATCACTCCATACTTCCTTCCAAGGAGCACGATACGATCATCGCTAATGGTCAACTCCTTCGGGACCTTCTTCCGTGCTCGTTTACGTTGGTTGGTGCTAAGGTCAGCATTCTTGTCCTTCAGAGCTTGGATCTGATCGTGGTACCTGCGTACAAGGAGTTGTAGATCTTTCACGCACTGTCCAAGTCGTCGTCATGTGTGAGTGTCTACTTTCCCTTGCAACAACAATAATATTACCTCCTGATACTCGTTGAGCGTTGCCCCCTCTTGAGGATTAGGGAGTATGAACCCATCATCAGAGGCATAGTCGATGGAATGGGCTGAAATGCTTGTATCGCCGTCACTGGAAGACATCATAAGTCGGAAAAAGTGAGATGCGAGTGATGGACGCACCAGGTTGGCCGTTGAATATTTATGGGCTTCAGGCAAACAAACAACGATAAAATCTGTATGTAATAATCCGTTAGGATTACTGCTCTGGGATTCATGGAACGTACCGGTTTGGGTCGTTGCTGTGCACACGATGCCTTATTATGACCTTGATTGTAGTGCCCGCATGCGGATCCAATAGAGGGTGTCTAGCCGACGGCAGAAAAAGGGTACATGAGCACGACTCTTAGGGAGGGCAAAAAGAATACCCTGTACACGTGAAGCCTGGTGTCTGGACTCTGGAAACAATCAGTACAATAGGTACAAAGCACGGACTCAGGAAGAGGAATCTTACCTAGTATGCACCTTTCAGTAATCTACGTCTGATGGTGTGGTAGGTTCGAACGCGATCATGTACCATGTAGCCAGTTGCCTGTTATCGGGTCTTTGAGATGTGTCTTTTGTTGGCATGTTTGTGCCAGCACCCTACATCGGAGTTTGGTACAGGGTTCAAAGGAAAGGGAGAAAGTGATACATGAGTTGCGGTGACGGACTCAGAGATGTTATTACATCGCTATACTTGATTTGTCGGTCTTGATACTGAGAATGTGGAGCTTGCGGCTGACCATTGACGTCCTCGCCGAATCTGGTTCCTGCCTCCATGAATCCATGCCTGTGGTATGTCTTCAGCTCATTGTATCGTCATATATAACCCATTCTCTTCCCTCTCTTACTTTCAGTATGGCGTTCCAGCTTCATCCTGTGGCTGAACACTCCTGGCCCCCCACTCCTTACTCATCTTCGGCCTCTGTTGCTGCTGGTGAGCGAAGTTCCTTGCCAAAGTCACAATCAGACTTGTCACCAAGCTCATTGAGAGGTTACTCACCTTCTTATGTCCCCGCTCAGATGCTAACTCCACAACAAGGCAGGCCATGGTGGGATCTCCCGGATCTCAAGCTTGGGCAGGACGTCATTTCCGCAGAGCAATTTAAGGCTCTTACCCCACCCACAGGCCATGAGCTCATGGCCCTCTTCCCCCCTGCACCCACGAACTTTCCTGAGAGACCAGGCTCGATCAGCAACCTTTTTCAACAGCAAGAACGGACCTTTTCTGCACGGGCTGGCAAGGAAATCATACGTGCGCACATCGATATTGATGAGCATTCAACATGCAGATGGTCTACGGCGAAGAGCAGAGATGGCAGGCCAAGATTAGGGCAGATTTGAAGTGTGTGGGTAGGTGATGGGTGGAACGAGCGGAGTGTTCATTGTGACTTGATTGTGACATGTATCGTAACGCATTACACATTGATAAGATAGGTTCAACATTCAATGTTCAACGTTTCAACGCTCAGCACTCCGTGCTCGGATCGGTGCAAAGAAACCTCAACCCCGAATCCGACACCTCACAGGAAGACTGATCCAGATGAATCTCAAGACTTCATGTGTCACGGCTTGATTGTGGCGACCAAGTCGGAGAGGCGACACTCGCTCCCCTAAGATCGTAATCCTCCTGTAGACCTCCTCCCACAGTGCCTTTTTTACCACCCCGAAGTCGACCCAGTTCGCTTCCCTGTCCTCAACTCTTTGCGAGGCCATCAAACGGCCAAAAGCCCACTCCTACTCAGAATGATTCCCTAGTTGTGATGTGTAACGGAGAGCGAGGAGCTGCGGGCACCATTCCATGAAAAGGTTCGTCTTCGTTCATTTTTTTCCAGCGATGGTTCACGTACGATAGTTGCACTCACTAAACCCGTCCACCTCGACATGCACCGCTCGGGCATGCACTCCCCTTCATGCGCACACCTACCGTCACCGTCTCTGCGACAACGACGGGCATGGGCAACGCAACAGCGTTCCCATCACCACCACCACCATTGCGACGAGAAGGACGAGGGCGTGGGCAATGCAACGCAACGCAACGGCATGCCCTCTGCCACCACCGCGACGGCGTGCAACCCACCGCCATCACTGCGACCGCGACGAGGAGGACGAGGGGGCGCGGGCAATGCGACGATGTGCCCACCACCACAACCGCGTGCCGCCACCACCACCACTGCGGCCGCGCCGATTGAAGGCAGGAGGACACGGGCAACGCAACCACGTACTCGCCACCACCACCGCGGTGACCGCGACGAGGACGA
This sequence comes from Tubosaeta aff. alveolata, assembly GCA_038094535.1. Classification (NCBI taxonomy): domain Eukaryota; kingdom Fungi; phylum Basidiomycota; class Agaricomycetes; order Boletales; family Boletaceae; genus Tubosaeta; species Tubosaeta aff. alveolata. Next base: position 607 of record JBBPUG010000956.1, on the reverse strand, counting down.
AGGGGGCGCGGGCAACGCAACAGCATGCCCGCTACCATGACTACGACCACGACGAGGGGGACGAGGGGGCACGGGCAACCCGACTGTGTGCCCGCCATCACCACCACCACAAGGAGGATGAGGGGGCGCGGGAAACGCAACGGCACAGCGTCCCCGCCACCACTGCCACCGCGACTTCCATGACGAGGACGAGGGGGGCGCGAGCAATGCAACAGCGTGCCTGCCACCACCACCATGACGATGGTGAGGAGGTTGAGGGGGCGCAAGAAATGCGACGGAGTGCCCACCACGACCACCACGACCGCGACGAGGCTGCTCGGGCAACACAACGGCGTGCCCACCACCACCACCGCGACCGCGACGAAGACGAGGGGGCGTGGGCAACGCAATAGCGTGCCTGCCACCACATCAGCAAACTTGCGATTAATCTGGGTTTGCTGCTTTATCTGACACCAGCAAATTAAGACATACCAGATTGACCAGGTCATCAGACAGTCAGAAAACAGTTCTTACAGCAGATTTGGCTTCTGACAGCAGTTAGTAAGTTACCCATTTGCTCAGTATTGCATATAGCCAGCCAGACAGCCAGTAAGTTAGTCCAGCATCT
>JBBPUG010000955.1:0-13561 GCA_038094535.1 Tubosaeta aff. alveolata | reverse complement strand
TAACCCTAGATATTTACAATTTTTAACAGCCCCAAACCTGCCATCGCTTCTCAACGAGTTAATAACAGGTTAATAACAGCGATTATTAACCGCTGTTTTTAACTATTGGGTATTCAACTGTACCCTATCCTGCAAGGAGGCCGATGTCCAGAATCTCTTCGCACCAGGTCTTCCCTACGTCCTTGCCATCTCAAGTGGAACGTCTGGAAAGGAACCCAAAATCTTCCCGAGATACTATTATGTTTTTCCCAAGTTCAGCGGAGAAGGCCCGGTAGCTGCAATATACTACTATGGCTACCGCGAGCTCAAGCATGTAGAACGGGAACCCGGCCACATAGTGAAAAAAATCATTGTCTCCAGCGTATCGTCTGGCACAATACGCGAGATGCTAGGATGGACCGATGTTGATGATGATGACAGTAGGATGTCCACAATTGGTTAATAAAACACGCTTGCTCTGTCGTCGGTCGTAGCTGATGGCTCCATTGATAGTTCCTGGCTGTATCGCTCCCTTTGCTGCATCCATGATCGCCAACCATAAATCATTTTTGATGATACATGCACTCTTTACCCTCGCATGTCGAGATACCGATCATATAATCCTCACATTCTCGACGTTATTCCACGACCTGTTACAATTTGTGGATGAACAGTGGGACTTGTTTGTGTCTTCTATCAAGAACGGCACAATCCCTGATCTGCCAGGCGTGTCCGAAGTTCGTTCTTACTTACAAGTAAGTCATGTATCTGCCAACGAACAGTAGAAGTCTGTCTAAGCCCAGGTAGGTCCATCTCCATGCAAATCCAGACCGTGCTGCAGAGCTTTCTGAAATCGGTCCTCCATCCTCGTGCGAGGGATGGGCTGCACGTGTTTGGCCCGAACTCAGAATGGTAACTTTTGGGTGCAGTGGTACATTTGCTAACGTGCTTCCAAAGGCAAGAACACTCTGGTTTTCTTCCGTGGTCGCACTCATTGTTAGGTACACATATAGGTGAGGTCGATCATTGGGCCCACCATCGCCATTCACCCCTCTCGTTACGTATCGACCGAATGCCTCATCGGTCTTCCCTTTCGACCGGGTGATCTTCACACATATGTTCTCCGAAATCAGGAATTTGTCGAATTTTTGGATGTGACGGCTGAGGAATCCCACGAAAGCCTCCTGCAAGCAGTGAGTCCTATCCCCTTTTTCTACACTCTGAATAGCGTTGATCAAGTACGCACTGATTTACTTTCCAAGTGGGAGCTTGAAGTGAGAAAGCGATATGAAGTTGTATTGACCACAGGGCATGGTTTGTGGCGCTACCGACTCGGCGATGTTGTCGAGGTTGTAGGTTTTGATCCCAGCGATGGTCTTCCCGTAGTTGTACTTTCCGGCAGAAGAAGGTGTGTTCCTCATCTTTCCTCCCGGGGTGTGCAATCTGAAAGAATGGGGCAATTGTAGCCTAGAGATTCGTTTAGCGCCTGTATTAATGTCAGACAGCGACGTTACATCCGCCATTCAAGGCGTCCGTCCAGATGTCATACAGATCAATGAGTTTACGACAGTCCTCGACGACCGCGAAGCCATAATGACTGTGGGATACTTGATCGAGCCTGCAGGAGCCCTCGGTTTGTCCCTCGGTGTCTATCAATCAATGCGTTCTGACAAGGTCCAAACAATAGGTCCAAATGCGCATCTTGCATCTCTGGAATTGTCCGGAGGCCTTGGGGCTGCTAATACCAAATTCCGAATGACCTTGCAGGACGGGCGGGTTCGAAGTCCTAGCGTACGCATTCTAAGACCGGGCACCTTTGCGGCGTTTCGTCAGTGGAAGGCAGAGAGTACGAATAGTACCGGGCCTGGGCAAATGAAGGTGCCCGCCATCTTGTTGCATGAGGCTTCTAAGAAATGGATCCTGGAAAGAGTGGAAAGAGAGATTTAACTAGCATTTTGGTAGTATTCCTTGTCTGTGTTTGGGTAATACTTGACTCAGAGTAAGACCACTTACGGGAACCGCGTGGTCTGGCTGTGTTGGCCTCGCCTTGTCCTGGAAGCAGAGGTAATATTAAGCCAACACCCTTCTTTCTTATACACTTCAGCGGTGTGGACTGCCTCGTACTCTCATCCATCCAAAGGACACACAGGGACCACCCTATCGGCTTCCGTCCACACATGCCAGAACGACAACCCTACCAGGGACCTGCCAGAAAGCTGGTTTTGGCTTTCGATGTAGGCACAACCTACAGCGGAGTCTCGTACAGCATTCTCGACCCCGGTGAACCACCAATCGTCTCTGGTGTTACACGGTGGGCATGACAACTTTCTCCTAAACATTCCTTTGTACTCATCCTTCACAAAGTTTCCCTGCCACAGATCACGTTGGTGGAAACTCCAAGATACCCTCCATCGTGTATTACGACCAGGCGGGCGTCGCTCGTGCGTTTGGCGGCGAAGCGCTCCAGGAAAGCATCATCGAGAGAGCAGAGGACGAAGGATGGCTCAAGGTGGAATGGTAGGAGACGGTATCTGTCCACTGTCCTTTGCAGTCTGCTCAAATACTACCAGGTGGAAACTCTACCTTAGGCCTAGGAACACGACTACCAGCCACGTTCAAGATCAGGACCTCCCGCCCCTTCCACCAAACAGGACCGCCATACAGATCTTGGGCGACTTCATGGGGTATCTCTTCCAATGTACAGAGACGTACATTCAAGAAACGCACGCGAGTGGGGCTGACATGTGGGCATCATTCGAGAGTAATATCGACATCGTGCTCAGTCACCCGAACGGATGGGAAGGCCCTCAGCAGACGCAGATTCGACGGGCAGCTGTCCTTGCAGGGTTAATTCCCGATTCTCCAGAGGGTCAGGCACGGATTCAGCTTGTTACCGAAGGGGAGGCGAGTTTGCACTACTGTCTAAGTTCCGTAAAGACGTCTGGTTCATTTGAGGTAGGGCGTATTTCTGTAGCCGACATCTGTCGCTGAGAACCGCTTCCTAGGAAGACCAAGGAGTCATGATTATCGATGCAGGTGGTGGGACGATTGATGTCAGTTCCTACTACATGACAACGTCTCCCGCCACATTCCAAGAGATAGCTCCCGCAGAATGTAAGCAATAACCGGAAGCGGCTTATCTATACTAATGGACTGGTTTGAAGGTCGCTTGCAAGGTGCCGTGTTCGTCACCAGGCGCGCTCAGCTGTTCCTAACAAGTAAGTCCGAGGGTGGCGTTCGCCCAGACCGACTCTCATGGCCGTATTTCTGTAGCGAAGCTTGAGGGTTCCAAATTTGGGACTCCGGAGGATATTGTTCAGATGACGAATGAGTTCGACAAGACGACTAAGCTCCGTTTTAGTGGTCCTGCTGAACCTTCTTACATCCGCTTCGGAACCGTGCGGGACCGCGACCCAGCTTTCAACATTAGGTCCGGACAACTCAAACTTCCTGGGTAGGTAGTTAAACGTGCTTTCACTCGTATACTAACGACCTTCGCAACTCAGAAACGAAGTCGCCGACCTTTTCGAGCCCTCCGTAGCGGCGATTGTGGCAGCTGTGGAAAATCAACGAAGACTGGCGACCAAGCCCATCAAGGTACGTGTGCCCCAGATACCGACGGGAGGAAACTGACGACCTCCAAGTCTGTCTTCCTCGTTGGAGGTTTCGCCGCGAGCGACTGGCTGTTCTCGAGGCTGCAAGAGCACATTAGGCCGTTCAACCTCAACTTCTGTCGCCCAGACAGCCATACGCAAGTATCCCTCGAGACTGAGGTGGCTTCATTCATGTTGACTCCCCACTTTCTTCAGAAATAAGGCGGTCGCGGATGGTGCCATCGTGTTTTATCTCGATCACCGGGTTTCTGCACGTGTGTCCAAGTTTACGTACGGCACTCGATGTGCCATAGAGTTCAAAAAGAACGACGAGCAGCATAAATTTCGGGCTGCATCTGCAATTCCGCGGCCGTCCGGTCGCATGGTCCTTCCAAACGCTTTCAGTGCGATATTACAAAAGGTACTTTGTTCGTCGTCACAGTCGGTCATGTCTGACATGATGGCAGGGAACGGTGGTATCCGAGACAAAGGAATTCCGCAAGGACTTCATCACAGAGTGTGCGGAGAGGACTTCCTGCGACTCGATCGCCACCGAAATCGTCTGTTACCGTGGCAATGAAAGCAACCCTCGTTGGATGGATTCGGAACCAGGTAAACGAATGCTTCCATCGGCCTGGACGTGGATGCTGACCCACTTTGCAAAGGCATGTTCTCCGACCTGTGTACCGTTCATGCGGACACAACCCAAGTATCCAAGACGTTGAGTCCCCGGCGTGGTTTTGCTGGACTGCAGTTCTATAGACAGCAATTCAGTATCGTGTTGATGTTTGGGCTGACGGAGTTGCACGCCCAAATTAGCTGGACGGAGAACGGTCAGGAAAAGAGGTAGGGTCCTTGCGGGTTCCGATCGTGCCCGTTACTGACACAGTCGAACAGGGGTCCTGCGACTGTCGTGTTTGATCAGGTTGTCGAGGAGATCTAACCCATGTATTCTGTATATTCACTGTTACTGCTTGTTATGCGCTCGAGACCTTACGCAAAGGGTGTATTCTACAACAGACCATATGTCATCTCCAGTGCCAGGCAAAACTAGTCCAGTGGGATTTCCAACTTGGGTTCGACAGCACCTTCGTATCGTTAACCCGCACGTCACCGTCGTTTCGTGCTTGCAGACATGGTATCGTACAAGATCTTGGTTGGATCCTACACGGACTCGATCTACACCCTCGAGTTCGACCCTGGCACGCCCTCTCTTAGATACCACTCCCAAGTCCACGTCGGCGACAACCCATCGTGGATCGAAGCCCACCCGTCCGATAGGTCGCTGATCTTCGCCTGTCTGGAACAGGCGCCACAAGGGTCCATCGTCGTCGTCAAGTACGACAAGGACGGCCACGGCCACAAGCAGGCGGAGGCGACGTGCGCGAGCGGTGACGCAGATCCCTGCACGCTGTGCGCGACAGAGAACGCGCTCGTGATAGGAAACGTAGGTCAGATCCTGCCAACGCACATGGCTGATTCAGGGCGCTGATATGTTCTGCGGCGGGTCAGTACTCCAGCGGTACCCTGGCCACCGTGCCGATCTCGACGTGCCCGCCGTACACGCGTCCGGCGCAGCTTTGGACGTTCTCGTTCCCGTTCGAGGCTGGGAAGCCGGGTCGCGATCCGTCTCGACAGGCGGCCTCTCACCCGCACCACGTTGTGTTCAACCCCCTGAACGAGACGGAGAGGGAGCTCCTCGTGTCTGATCTAGGGTCCGACAAAGTGTGGCAGCTCGTCGAGGGCCCCGATGGACGTTGGGGTGTCCGGGGAGCCATCGACACCGAGACTGGAGGTGGGCCGCGGCACATCGCGATCCATGGTAGGCGCACCGTCTCACCGGGTCCACCTTGCTGACGATGACGGTCACGACCAAGACAACACCTTGTATATCCTGCTAGAACTCACATCTGAGTTAGCAGCTTACAAGCTTCAGTCTGTCCAACAGCCCCTGGCACATCTGACCACAGTATCCACGCTTACACAGTCCCCGGCACCGGGAATGAAAGCTGGTGAAATACTCATCCCGAAACCGACTCCCTCGTTTCCGACAGTGTACATCTATACCTCAAATCGGGATGACCCTCATCCTGAGGGTGACACGATCGCGGTTTTCTCTTTGGAGAAGGGTGCAGAGCATCCCGAACCAGTGACTGAAGTACGCACAGGGCTCAGACACGTCCGCGGGATGGCGTTTGGAGGAGAAGATGAAAGGTGGCTTATTGTTGGTGGTGTTGGAAGTGGTGAGGGAGGCGGAGGCATCAAAGTATATGAACGGGTCGAAGGTGGCAAGGAACTCCGTCAAATTGCTGAACTCGATCAAGCTGTTGGAAGTAAGCTCAAGGCGACTAGTTTCCTATGGTTATGATTTGGAGCACAACCTACTGTTACAGCATTATCCAACGATTCTTTTTATCCAATGATGGACTTGTCCCTGAGACGTGCGAGGTCCTCGGTATCCAATCCGAGCTCCGTTTTCAGGATATCGTCAGTGTGCTTTCCGAGATCAGGACCAGCCCATCTTGTCTTCGCCCCAGATCCCTGCAATACTGGGAAAACGCCTGGCATCTTGACGCTCCACCCATTGTCTTTGTCACCAACCCACACGTCTTCCACAGCTCCCCGAGCCTTTACTTGTTCGCTCTCAACAATCTCCTTGACACCCACGACGCGACCAACCGGAATACCGGCCTCGTCTAACACATCCAATATATCTTTTGCCGATCGTGTTTTTGTCCAGTTGGAAATCGCATCCTCAATTTCCTCCTGGCGAGCAACACGATGCTGGTTGTGGGCGTAATCAGGGCCAATGAGGTCTTCGCGACCAATGACGCGCATCAAACGCGCATACAGGCCGTCACCGTTGGCCCCAATAATGATATACGTTGGTGTAGTGGGTGTGGCGGGTGACGGCAGACAAGGATAGGCATTCGTGGGGACGATCCCAGTCACTGACGATCCAGATGGGCCACGAATCTACAAGGTGTCAGTGAAGCCAGGAGATCACCTGGTCGATGGCGTACCTTTCCCTTGCGATCATACTCTGGGATGATGCCCTCCATCAGGTTCAACATGCTGCCGAGCGGGTCAGCTTGGTTTTGATCCGTGCGCACAACCTAAGCTCGCCTTTCCATGATGCTGACATCGACAGTTTGTCCGCCCTGCTCTCCTTTCGCAACCTTTTTCTGTCTGGAGAGGAGAGCCAGAACCTAATGCCTGCTAGTATCTTGACTTGAGCAAACATAAGAGACACATACCGTTCCAAAGGCGGCGTGTAGCCCAGCGACGGAATCCCCTAGACTGATGTTCGGTCTCATGGGGGGTCCGGATAACGAGTTCGTTTCTGGGTCCACAAGACCATTGATACAACGAAAACCGGACTCGGCCTCGCAAACAGACGCATATCCAGGTCTGGACGACCAAGGGCCCGTCTGTCCGTATCCGCTCAGCCGGGTATATATGATGGAGGGGTTGAGCGGGTGTAACGCTGAGGGACCCAATCCCCACTTCTCCAGAGCTGAAAGCACGCGTCAGACATGTACGACAGCGGACCCGTTCACACTGACTTCCCGGCTTGAAATTCTCGATGATGACGTCGCTTTTGACGGCGAGCCGCTTCACGAGCCTTTTTCGTGTGGCAAGGCTTGGTTGTGAACGCTCAGTGCATCCGTTCAGAAACCACGCACGCTTTGCCTTCGTCCTGCCTCAGGTCGATCGCCACGCTCTTCTTGTTCCGTCCCAAGCTGCGAAACCATGGGCTCACGCCGTCGACGTCGAGTTCTCTCCACTGTCGTAGAGGGTCTCCACCAGAGGGCGACTCGATTTTGATGACCTCGGCGCCGAAATGACTGTAGAGCACAACACGTTGAGCAACGTTGCCACCGAGTATCGTAGTGGCAGTGGTCATTACCCGAGGAGTTGTCCACAGAACGGTCCTGCGACCAACTGACCAAGCTCCAAGATACGGATACCGGACAGCGGGAGTTCATTCGTAGTTGTATGCGTCGACAACAATGATCTGATTTTGAAGAGGTTGTATGGTATGTTGCTGCGCAGACACGACACTCACTTGGCAACGTGAGTTGGGATCATCGTACCTTTGCGCGACGAGCACAAAAGCGACGACATCTTAACGTTGGTTTGGCGAGATGGGTGGGTCACTGGGCGTTACTACACACGTGACTCCAAGTACTGTCCCTACTAGTACTAAGACAACTAGTCCGACAACGATCTGCTCGGCGTTCAGCTTTGCTTGATTGCTGGGTCATCCTCAACGTGCAAGGTGGCCAGGATGGCATCCAGCTGACTGTTCCCTCCAAGCCTAGCGATCTCATCGCGTACCTTGACACGGCATCAGAAATACCATCATCCTCACGATTGAAGATATACAAACCTGTTTCTCCAGCGCTCTCAATATCTGCAGTGTGTAGTTGAACGACCCTGTCTTGTGTCGTAAATGAGATATCGTATGATGCTTCAACGTTGGCGTCGTTGGTCGTTTTTGAAGCACATCTGTGTTTTCGAGTTGATCTGCGAGATCTCGAGCACGGTGCCGACAACGTACTCAGTATGACGCGGTTTCCCTCGTCTGCGCGTACTCCGTGGACGATGGGAAACGAAAATTTCCCCTCCGTAAGGTCCTCGGCGAACCCTTTGTTATTTGAATACTATCCCACACAAAAATGTGACCGTTTGTATATCGGAGGTAACGCTCATGTACCTCGGTGCTTTGAAGATTCATGTAGTCATCCCTGATCTGGAAGTATACACCAAAAAGATTGACCAGATGGACGTAATCCCTACAAAGACAGTGTTGGTAAGAACGCCTAGACAAAAAGGAAAGACAGCCCATACACGGTGACGTTCTTCGTCGCACACGCCATCATCAACTTGACGGCGATTCTGAACAAACCGCCCGTCTCTGCCGTGCACGTCAGCGAGACAGACCTTCCTTCCGGAGACGTACGCTCAACTGTTGTTCACCATGGCAACGTACTCTTCTTCGGTCGGACACTTGAGCGTGTCCCGCCAGAATATCTCCAGGCCCTGTCCCCGATGAAGCGACAGCAACTCCTCCGTGACCACTAGATCTAGATCTTGGTTCGCCACGATCCGATCCGTCTCCCCGGTGGAATGGTCGCCTCTTAGTCCTGCAAGCTCCTTGTACGCCAAAAAGTACACGTAGTTGGCTGTGTTGATGGTTTGTGGGACGCCGTAGATGCGGTGGGCGACTGGTTGGCCCCTCCGGAGTTGGGCGCCGTCCTCGATGTCGTCAACCATGAGGCTGGCACTATGTAGCATTCGGACGACGCGTGAGATAACGCCGAGCTGCGCACGCGGGACCTCAAGCCATTCGTTGAACGCCTCGATCAGCAGAGTCCGGATTTCCTTGCCCGGCTTAGAAGTGATGTATACGAATGGCTCGATAATGACAGACTCGTAGGACTCTGGCCATTCTGGGGGGTTGAGGAGGGGTCGAAGGATGCTTGAAAGATCAGTAGTCGTCATGCTGGAGAAGAGAAAAGTCCCTAATTAGGCCGTGAGGCTATTTCGTCATCAAAAGTTGCGTTCCACCAATCATCGAAGAGCGGGACTCTCTCGCATACAACTGTCAGTTTTTTATCTACACGACATCACAATGATTAAAGTTCTCCAACTACTCTCTCTAGGATCCATTTCCTGGAAGCTTCATCCAGCAGGACAGCAGGCACCTTTATTTGCCCAGGTCCAACGCTCATGTTCTCTGCCTTCCATTGACGAAATGCCGCAAAAGTGCCCGACCTCAGAACCCGAGCGGTAGGAATGCGAATCCGTTGATTCTCCAAGCCCGCTCGGTATTTGGCATTAGCAGCCGCGAGACCTTCGGATATACTTTGAGATGCGAGATGCACCTTCGGACCTATGGGTGACCTTGTTAGGCAATGCATCATTCGATAGAAACTCTGGTAGACAGACCAAAAGTCCCCGCAAGCTCTATCAGGTACCCCACGGTCGCCACAGCTTGACGGTCATCGAGCACCGTCGTAAACTCACTGACCTGTACGATATCTGAGCTGACGGATTGAATGGCGTCTATAATGTCGGTATCGGATAGCAGAACAGATGTCAAACGGATCGAGAGGCTGGAACATATGCAACAGCTTTGAGAATACACGTAGGGTGAAAAAAGGAGGACAAACCTTCTTCTGCCGGAAAGCACAAATACCGGAAGGCCACTGTCGGCATCAAAACCAGCTACATCAATGACATCACCCAGCCGGTAACGCCACAACCCTTCCACTGTGGTCAACACAACTTCATATTGCTTTCCTACTTCAAGTTCCCACTTAAAGAATCAATTAGCAAAGAATTCAGTACTAATGAGTAATTGCACTCACAGCCTGAAGAATGTTTTCATGGGATTCCTCGGCAGTTACGTCTAAAAATTCGACGAGGTCATCGTATCGAAGAATAAACGTGTGAGGATCGTCCGGCAGATACGGAGCACCAATACAGATAGATTCTGACGACCCATAACCGTTTGTGTGAATCGCTACAGTCGGCCCGACAACTGCCTTCACCTAGAAGTTTGTGTAACAATGAGCACAAGAACGAGAGGAGCGGAGCGTTCTCGCCTTCGGCAGCACACTAGCAAATGGACCACTGCACCCAAAGCTGACTATTCTGAGTTTCGGCCAAACACGTGCAGCCCATCCTTCGCGTGAGGATGGAGGACCAATTTCACGGAGTTCTGCAGCACGCTCCGGATTCGCATGGAAGCTAACCTGTAAGCTAAGGATTGCGTCTTACCAATTGAACAGATAGATAATTTACCTGTAAGTGAGAGTGGACCTCATGTACACCTGGCAGACCAGGGACTGTGCCATTCTCGATGGAGGATAAGAACATATCCCACTGCTCGTCTACGCATCGTACCAAATCATAGAACAGTGTCGAAAATGTGAGGATAATACGGCTGGTATCTCGGCACGCAAGAGTGAAGAGCGCATGTATAGTCAAAAACGACTTGTGATTGGCGATCATAGACGCTGCAAAGGGTGCGACAAAACCAGGAGCTGTTGGGGTGGTTAGTAACGATGAGCGCGGGGTCCGATCATTCACCTACCAATTACAGGCATCCGGGCGTCATCCCCATCAACATCAGTCCATCCTAGCATCGCGCGTACTGCGCCAGACGTTGCGGTGGACATAGGGATCTTTTTGACTATCCGTCCAGGTTCCCCTTCCATATATTTGAGCTCGCGGTAGCCACAGAAGAACACTAGGGCGACTAGATCCTCCTCCAAGGACGCAGAAGGGACGAAAGTGTTGTATTTCGCAAAGATCTTGGGTTCTTTTCCGGACGTCGAGCTTGAGATGGCTAGAAGATAGGGATGACCTGGCGCGAAAAGGTTCTCGAGTTCAGTCTCCTTGCAAGGGGATGCGTTGAACGCAGCCATGAATGGTTTGTATGCGTCATAATTGCTGAGAGGGACACAACGTCGAAAATCATCCACGAGCACCGCGTCCGAAGTGGAACTATGCGCAGAGATGGCATTGCGAAGTTCGCCTAGGAGGGGGGTCTTGGATGCATATTGAGTGTCGAGGTTGGCGCGAACGATCCTCAGGAGAACCGAGTTGGCTTGCTCGATCACATCTTGACGGGGCTTTGGTGGCAGAAACTGGAGGACGTGTCGGTGAGTCTGAGTTGATGTCATGGCGTTATGGTAAAGGAACTTGCCTCTGGTCCTTCCCATCTGATTTATCAGGTTTGAAACACGACTGAGTACTTACTAATCAACCGCAGCAAGAACAGCCTACTTACATAAAATGCATATCATTAGGCGCTGTTCGTAACGTCAACGCTTCAGTCCACTGAAGGCCATTTGAGAACTGTTGGTCGAAACTGCTTGCTATCAAACCTTATGATGACGTCGGTCGCTAAGAAAATGCCAATCGGCAGGGCTGCGCGAGTCACCGGTTTGAAGCCATCCTATGACGTTATTCCTAGATCCGGCTTGCCCGGAGTCGATGCATACGAATAGTAAAAGGCAGGGCCGACTCGGCCAACACCGCACTACAAAGGGAGAGAGGAGGTTTTGACTTTGCTGGGTGTTCTGCAAGGTTGATGATGGTACATAATACAAGAATAACACTGGGATTTCCCTGAAAATGAGTGTGAGGCAAGAGAAACGACGATATATCAATAAACTTGCAGTATGTTGAAAATGCTCTTGGTGACTGTCTTTCTTGGCGTGAATCCATTACAAGTCACAAAAGATCATAAGCACCCTGCAGAGCTTGAGTGCATGCTTGCGAGGCGGAATGAGGATGACATCCACCATATCTTCAAGTCTCGGGAAGGGCAGTGTATCAAATTGCCGTCTTGGTTTTCGGTTACGAGCGGACTTAGATCGGGCGTAATGATGAGGTTATGATTACAGTCGACTGTATTACTTACATAATGGCCCTGTTATTATGCGAGTAATGTCTCGCTTGTTACCACTCGGGACTTTTATCGGCTATTAGCAGAGGGAAAAAAAAGGTGCCTGCAACTATCGTAAGCGCATACCCCAGAAACCGCCAAACAAAGATAGACACAAGAAAAAAAATTAAGTCTTCACTCCCTATATAAACCGGGCCTCGAGCAGTGGTCCTATCCCACAGCGTCCTCTCTCCTACTATCAGCGAAGTAGTTCCGTACGTACAATGTACTTTTTTTTCTTCTTTACTCACTCTTCAAAGCTTCACTTTGTAGTAAAATAAAATTTATTGTACCCTATTAATACACGTGTCATGCTTCCCTCGTGGTGAGTACAAGGTGCACCGTTCGCTCTAGTTCGCTCTATCAACGTCGTTGGCGCTGTGGTGGTGGTTGCGCTATTGCGCCTCCATGCCCTCGTCATCGTCGTCACACTGGGGCTGGATGGCACCATTTTGCCTCAGACAACTTCGGCACTGTGGTGGGGGGATGTCATTCGCCCCGTCGTCGTCGTCGGGGCTACTGTGCATCACACCCTCGCCATCATCGTGGTAGGGGGCTGGCGAGGACCTTCCCGCCTTCGTCGTGGTAGGAGGCTGGGCATGCCGTTCGCCCTGTCGTCTTCATCGGCATTGTGGTGGCAGCGGCACTGTTTCGTCTCCTTGCCCTCGTCGTTGTAGTGGGGCTGGGCGCACCGTTCGCACCGTTGTCGCCATCGATGTTGTGGTGGTGGTGGCGCCATTGCGCCCCTTGCCCTCGTTGTCGTCGTGGTGGAGGCTACGCGTGGTGTTTCGCCCCCTCGCCCCCCTTGCCGTCGTCGTGGGGGCTGGGTGCGCCGTTCAACACGTTGCACTCGTGTGATCACTGTAGTGGTGGGTTCGCCGGTGCGCACCCTCGCCCTCGCCCTCGCCATGGTTGGGCGCCGTTGCGCCCCTTCGCCCTTGCTGCCATGGTGGCGGTCGGCGCCCCGTAGTCGTCGGCGCTGTTGTTGTGGGTACGCCCTCACCCTCGCCGTTGTTGTTTCAGTGGCGACAGAACCATCGCAGGCCCCCCCATTCTCGCGGTGGTGGGGCCTTTTGCGTGACGGTGGATCCACTGCGCTGCCTGCGCCTTCTGTGTCATCGCCGCCGTGCCTCGCTGTGGGTTTGCCACCATCGTCTTTGTGTGCAGTGGTGGGCTGTCGTGTCGCCCCACTTGCGCGTCGTCGTCGTCGTCTTGAAAGGGATTAACACGGGAAAACACTAGAAATCAAACAAGGACAAATAATGTGACGTACATTGGCAACTTTCGCCGTCAGTGTCTGGGGTCACCTGCCTGCCGTAATGCAGGCACCTGCAAGTTGCTAACCGATAAAGGTTCCGAGTGGTAACAAGCGAGCACAAACTCTTATTATGCCTAGGCTTACTATCATATCCAGCAACTTCGGCGGCACATCATGTTCGGCAGTCACGCAAAGGTCACAAGAGGTCACAGACGGTCACACAGCTCAAGATCAAACTCAGCCCGGCACTGCGTCAATATGTTCGGC
>JBBPUG010000954.1:0-13586 GCA_038094535.1 Tubosaeta aff. alveolata | reverse complement strand
ACTGTAGTAGTATGCTTTCTCCATGGGGACCACGACACGCACACACCCAGGTTCAATACAACATTGACATGCTCAGAGTTTTCATCTTAGTCCCATTAATGCAAGTCTTCTATGAATTACGTGCCAACGAGATCGAGAATGAGTAGACTAGACTCAGATCAGTGAAATGCTTAGTGCTAGCTGATTACTAGCCGACGGTCCTGAGCGGTCCTGAGCAGTCCTGGACGCTACCCGGTTCCCTGATCCGGGCCTTGTCCTCAATGCTTACATAATGATCACTCATGATTGGATGGATGGTCGGTCCGTACTCCCGGACACTTCACTTGACCTCTCGAAGGCTGACGAAGTCACTTTCATCCCACTTCGTCTAATCGAACTGACTCGAAGTGCGCTGAAAAACAGACTTCGCTTCACTTCAGTTCACTTCGCGGCAACGCTACTTGGTTCTTTGGGGCGGTATCCCTTCTCCATGCAAGCCTGTTTGATTACCAATCACGAGGCATTTTCTGGACCAACGGAGGCATTTCTTAAACGAGCGCGGCATTTCTTGGACGATCGCGCGATTTCTGAAACGATTATCATTGGACATCGCCATCACATCCATTATTAAGCCCATAGAGGGCGAGACGTATAAAAAGGCACCTGTCACCTCCAACGATTTCTCCATCAAACCTTTACTCTCCATCTTCATCTACAACTACATATCTTGTTCGAAATGCAATTCGTACGTCGGCTTGTGCCCGATGCATGTTGGGCTGTCGCTGACGATCCTACTGGTACACAGACCAACGCTGTCCTCGTAAACCAAGCTGGCTGCGGTGAGGCCAAATGCACTTGCGGCGATTCGTAAGCATCCTCTGATCGAGACACGGGAGTCGTACTCATCGTCGCTGTAGATGCCAGTGCAAACCCGGTCAGTGCAAGTGCTAAGCGTCTCGGAAGGGTCTCTGTGTCTCGAGACGCTGTTCTTGATGTGTATTACTCGCTTGTTGTGACAATGTCCAGGTTTCTTGAGAATGTGACTTGTGTGTATCGTATGTCTGAGTGCGGGATGTGGCAGTCCAAAGTTCGATGGGCGCCAGCTTGTGAATGTTTCTCTGTTCGCGATACAAGCCAGCGTCGACGCGACGGCGGAGTGTACATAATTCATGTTGTCAGCAACGAAACGAACACATGGTGCAAAGGTCTGAGTTAGAAAGTCGAATGCTCGCTTCACAGCACGTCCAACATGCGTACGTCTCGAGTCAGCTTGTCCAATATCCCCGGCGTGATCTCCTGCACTTGGACCATGATCAAGCTCTGTACGGCAACCCTCTTATATTCTTCCACGTGTGAGCGGGTGGGCGTGAGTAAGAATGCCCCAAACGGCTTCTGCAACCGAGCAAGGAAGCGGAGTACATCTGTCCGCCTTTCAGCGGGTGAAAGAGAGGAGGGAGGACGGAGTGAATCAGTGTCGACGGCAGAGCGACCGCCAAACGGCAGTCCCATGCGAGACATGAGCCGTGATGCGCGTGTTGGTCGGGTCACGGAAGGGCCGGGGAATGGTAGCAATTCATCGAGCACAGTAGACGTGTCATTCGACTTCTCTTCGGTTATAATCTGTGGTGTCATGCTCCCCAAAGGCTGGCGATCGAGGAGGAAGTCGATCCAGGGGTGGATGAGAGTCAGAGAACCCAGCTGAGAGAGATCTTCCTCAGTTCTAATCTCCACGACCCCGAGTGCCTTCGTTTGTGCATGGAAAACACGTACCGAACCGACTTCAGAGATCGATACTGGCCCGAGTTTAAATGTGATGCATGGCAGTCTTATTCGACATCCTGAAAACGATGGCACATGGAGTTCATTCACTCGGTCGTACAGCTTTGTGACCGAGGTAAAACTGAGCGAGCGCAATCTAGCGGAAATTTCAACGCCAGGGATCGCTGGCGGGATGTGAGTGGTTGGAAGCTGCCTGAATACGGTGATACT
Source organism: Tubosaeta aff. alveolata (assembly GCA_038094535.1). Classification (NCBI taxonomy): domain Eukaryota; kingdom Fungi; phylum Basidiomycota; class Agaricomycetes; order Boletales; family Boletaceae; genus Tubosaeta; species Tubosaeta aff. alveolata. The sequence continues at coordinate 11,618 of JBBPUG010000954.1, read as the reverse complement.
AGCAGGAAGGCAACTGTTGAAGCTTCCAGAGATCCCTGTCCAGGCAAGGATACTTGTGTCTCCCGAACTCGCAAGTAACTGTGCCAAGAGTCGCCCGAGTGCTCCATCTCCCTCGCCGTATGTAATGGGCAAGGAAATGGAGAATATGTCGAGAAGTGAATAAGCGGCGTCCTCGACCCGTGTTGTTTCTCTTGTGGAAGCAAGCCGGAGCTTTTCCCGTACATCGTCCAACCCAGGACGAAGTGACATCAAGGCTTCCGCTGATATACCTGTCGCCTCTTCCATCTCTGAAATCACCTCGGGGGACTCCTTGTGGTTGTAAATGGCGAGACCCAAGTATGGTGTCCAGTCCTCTGTGTAGATTCGGACCACCTTTGATGCATGGTACTCTTGCAGGGTCCACGCTCGCATGTTCCATATACTCCTCGTCAAGGCACCTCGTAGCGCTCGACAGTCAACCCCAAGGAGGTAAATGATCGTCATCGAGGAGCGTTCGTACCACTTAAACATGCTGACCAACGCTTCCTGGAGTGCGAAATGGTCGCCTTTGTTGATACAGCACGTATCACTCCAGGCCCAATTGAACCCGGCCTCCCGCGCGACTTTGCAGAACATTTGCAGTTTCTCGTGGGTAGGAGACGCTTCAAGATCGTATACCACAATTCTAATGACCTGTTCAAACAGCGGTTCGTTCTCCTCCCACTCGTGGGAAAATGTGGCATAGCGGTAGTACTCCCCGACTCGCTGCTCGATACGAGCGTTGTCAATTGAAGTGGTCATGGACGAGACAAGCTCTGTGAAAGCGGGCGTTTTTTCAAAGGCAGAAGCCTGTTGCAATTTGTTGCAAAGACGACCAGATGATGTATCGATCAGCATTAACGGGGTATCGCGAGTGGTATCCTTGATAGTTGTGCAAATTATTTCTCTCGTTTTCTGGTTTGACGGCGGGATCGTTCTAACGGATATCAATACAAGGATATCATTTTGTATGACATGAGATCCCTCACCACGAATCACTGGATCGGACGATTCGGACATCTTCAACAACATTGTCTCGAATGCTTGTGTCGCATCGTGATAGCATCCCATGCCATGTAAAACAGCATACTTGCTCTCGTAACCGAACGGGGAGGACGGATTGAGCATGATGGCCTGAGAAACACCATCAATCTCAAGAAGCCCGAGTGAGGCGAAAATAACGTGCTTCATTCGCATCCCTGAACGCGTCCTCCCACATGCCCTTTCCTGTATGTGCCCTACTCCGCTTGGTGAGCAAGTTTTCTGGGGTGATGGGATTCAACGAGAGTGCTGTATTGTAGTGCGAGATGGCCTTATCGTATTCTCTGGCATTCACTGCAATGTCTGCAATGTCTTCGAGTCTCGCACAGCATCGCAATGCGAAACCTAATAGAGATTGATTATAAAGATGTCCCCTGTGTCGTACACATATGCGCTCACCTTGAATCCAATTGTGCTCGCCACCCATTTCTCGTCCCAGTTCACTACACACCCGACGGAAACACGCGACTGCATCCGCTACCTGGCCTATTACTTCGAGGTGCTCACATGTAACTTGATAGATTGTGGATCTTGGAAGCATGAACTACCAGCGGGATGAACGTTAGGTACACAGTGAATGCAAAACAAAATACGCACACTTGCAGCGGCGGCCAGTGTCTCTTCTCACGACCCAACAGTCAGTCTCAATCTTACCCGTGTTCTGAGAAGTCGCATCATAATATCGTTGCAGCCAACGGTCAAGCTTGGTGTTGAAAGACAACGTTCCATGAACTCTGCAGTGAAAAGATATGTGGTATATGGGATACCAGATAAAACGATTGCTCACCAGAAAGCCACATCCTAAGGGGTTCGGTCGTACCGATCTCATAATCGATCATGCGCAAGACAGATTCGCTGGCCCTGTAGACATGGCCTGCTGCAAGGAGGGCAGCACACAATCGTTGTTGGATTGTGAGAGTAAGACCATCGAATTTCCATCCCGTAATCTGTCATAAATGAGGATCAACTTCAATGCACCGCGAGGTGATAGAAGATATACCAATAATATTATTAATGGTGGCGAAAGGGTATGGTTACCAAGCTTAGCTTGCGCGTCTTCAAACGACTGTATCGCACGTTCATAGTCACCATTATCCATGTGCGAGTTCCCGAGTAAAAAATACATATATGCCTACCAAAAACATTAATAAAACGTGGCGGAATTGCGACCCATCATAGACGTGCCTGGACTACGCATAATGACAGGTCCAAGTTCATGGCACTAATGAGATCAGCTATACGTGATATGGCGTCCTCGTACTCTCCGGCCATGCACAGGACGACTGCCTAAGGCGAGCCAAGCTCAACGGAAAGAGGTCTGGTTGAACAGAATGCCTACCTTGATGAAAAGGAGAAGAGACACATAATCCGAGTGACGTAGAAGAGCAACGTCACATACTTGACATCCCTCAAGCACTCTCCCTTTTCCAACAAGGACCACAAATTTTGCAGTGTAACCGACAACGGATGACCGAATCTTTATGGACTGGGTGTACGGTCAGTGTCTATACACGAAAGAGTAGCACGATATGCACTTCCTCCGCGTCGGCTAGTGCCGCGTCCCACTGTTGTAAGCGTGCTCGGACAAGAGCACGGCTAGCGAGGACATGATGAGCTGTATCCGGAATCGTTACATTCAGGAGTGTTTCTGCATTCGCCAGTTGATTGTTCCTCCAAGCATTGAGCGCGGCATTCTCAATACGAATATCTAGATCCTGGTATGAGAGAGCAAATCAGAGTGGGACCAGTGGTTCATCTGGGAGCGTACTTTGATCAAAAATTGGTCATTGATGATGATTTTTTTGGATGCCACAAATGCAAGAAGCCGGTCGTCCGGAGAGAACACAATTGGATAACCGTTGCTCCTCTGCGAGATGAGACCGAGTTGGGTGTGTGTCGAGCTGTCCCAGAAGGTGATGTTTTCCCTTGTAGAGCATGCTATAAACTTCGCGTGTTGCGGGAGGGCAATGCATGGAATATCAGCACGAGGGACTGACCACTCGTAGATGGCCAAGCCAGTGGACGCATCCATCCGCTTGATGCTGTTGTTGGTTGCGACGAGGAGGTGGTTGTCAAGCCAAAGCAGACCACGCCGTGGTTCCGTTTTAACTTTGATGTCTACAAGCAAGTGCCCGTCGCTGTCCCAGACTTGGATGGACTCTTTCCAGGTGGCCGTAGCAATTCTGTCGCCTTGTGCAGAGTACTTGGCCGCTCCGACCAGACCATCATGGCAGAGTGTATGCACTTTTTTGCGTGCTGCCACGTCCCAAAGAGTCGCTGTCTTGCTCTCCCAGTTGGCAGAGACGAGTCGCGTCGCGTCTGGCGAGAAATCGACGTCCCAGATAGTACTCGAGTTGATTTTCGCCGCGAAGACATGTCCGTAGTTGGTCGCAGCCCAGACCGACACTTTGCCATGGAGAGACCCCGCTGCGATGAATCTGCCGTCTCTCGATACAACGACACTGCAGCCAACATCCCCCATATCCATCATCGCAACTCGTTGACCGTCTCGTACTCTCCACACTTGAATACCCTCGAAATCAGCACTGACGAGATACTCGCCATTTGCTGTGAACGTCAATGCCCGCACTCCATCACCAGCATCGATTTCTTATCCAGTAATCAACAAGAATGCAACTTGTTCTCTTTAGCACGTACCGCTCTTGGCCGATGACATGGACGTTGACGAACAGGCTGTGGTATCCCCTGCCAGCCAGGGTCATGCCTCATGTTTGTCAACTCGCTCCCACCTCTCAATTATTCTTCTCATGGACTTCTCCGTTCTTGGTACGCACTTTTACAAGTTGCCGTGCGGTTTTTTGTGGAAGAATACAGGCCAAAGAGCTTCGTGGTCAGTCAGCGTCCAGTAAGCGCATGAACGTTGTCTATGCAGTGTGCACGGACAAGTTCAGCCCTGGCAAACGCAACGCATCCATTATCAAGTCTACCAGAGGGCGAGGCGTATAAAAAGATACCCGTCACCACGATCTCCGTCAGACCTTCACTCTCCATCCCGAACCACTCTTCTACCACACCTATCCCGTTGGAAATGCAATTCATACGTCAGGTCGTGCTCGGTGCATGTCAGGTTGTCGCTGGCAAAAATGCTGGTACGCAGACCAACGCTGTCCTCGTAAATCAAGCTAGCCGCGGTGAGGCTAAATGCACTTGTGGCGATTCGTCAGTGGCGATTCAGGATAGTCGTCCGATCATACTCGACGACTATCTCCGTAGATGCCAGTGCAAATCCGGTCAGTGCGAGTGCTAAGCGCCAGACCTTGATAACAGTCACAGACCTCGGAGTCTGGAGGTACTGTCCTTGATGCGCATTACTCGCTCGTCGTGATGATGACCTGGGTTTCTTTGAGCATGCGACTGACGTATCGTTTGAACTCCACGTCAATAGCGGATGTACTCGAAAAATAATGCAACGTTGTGGTCGAGATCAAAGAACTCCCAAGTACGGGTCAAATTTCATCTTCAGGGACGAACCGCGTCTCCATCGTTCAGCAACATACTCAGCGTTTGTTTAACCAGATCGACGATGACATGAAAAACGTAGGATTACGATTGAAGGCACACTGTAAGTCGAGCAACGGCACAAACCTTGGGAGTAGGCATCTTGTGGAACTCAACTTACTTCATGCATCAATACTATGGGTCGTCAAAGTATAGTCGTCAATGCAAAGCCACGTTAGAGAAGGGATGGGAACAGAGAAACTGCAGCGCGTCCCCTCCGTACGCACAGAATCCGCTTCGCGTGTGTCACAGGTCCTGAGCTCAGTAAAGAGGACAGAGGCCATATGATCAATGACTTGGAGGGGACAGATGCTGAGAGACGATCACCACTATGAGTATAATCGTTCCAATTTCGATAGTATTGACAAACTGGATTGAAATCCCGTTTCTCAATCGCTGCAGTAAACACCTAGACGACAAGTGAACCTTTTATGCCATAGCATACAAGAGGACTCACATTCAATGTCACAACAGTAACCCGAATTCATATTTATCAACACTAATTGACAGTTTCACAAATGACGATACTCAAGGCAAACCTCTGCCGGTATTGATCGCATTCGCAACTTGGCTGGTGTTCGGTCTGTTGAAAGCATACCTGACAGTGCAAAATTAGCAGCATATACAAGTGCTTAGCAAAGCAGATAGTGACATGCCTCTCGTAGCTATCGATATAAAGCTCCTCGGTGCTACATGTTCGCTTGAACACAGGGTGCTCAAAAAGCCTATCCAACCACGCGCTGATCTTGGGCTCTTTGGGCATTTCGAACCCGCGATAGTGCTTGAGCACCTTGTCCGCTCTGAACATCCCTGACCTGTTCATCAACCCCGGACCCTACCATAGATAGTCGCCACTCACAAGGTCCCGCCATGACATCTGCCCACCCGAGTTCCCCATCCGCCATCCACAGCCCGGTCCCGCCGACCTGGTCTTCCGCGCGCTCAAACAAGCCGACAAGCGTCTTGATTGCCGCGGTGAACTCGTCTCTTGCTATGAACTGCGAAGACTCGTCCTGGGCTTGAAGGTAGCGGTAGAAGGCGGGTACGAGAACACGGTTGATATGGTCCGATTGAAGGCGGACCAAAGCACGCGAGTCTGTGTTCTGGTCAGTGTTCTATTTGATGTTTGAACGATGAACACGGACACGCATCGGAGGAGGGTGGCAGAAGGGATCGGTTGGTAAACATAGATGCAAGGCTAGACAGGGGTGTGAGCACGACTTTGGAGAGAAGGGTAGATACACACTCTTCGAGGTACTCCATAATGACAGTGCTCTCGTTCAGAGCACGGGGTGGGTCGTAGTTGTTCAGCTTCAGCGCAGGGACCAGGCCCTTGGGAGAAAGGTCGAGGAGGTCCCGGGGTTTCTTGTATGGGTCGACCTCGTCTGTTAACGACGCTCGGTGGTCATATCACACTCAGGACAACACGGACGTACAATACTACGAAACAAGCGAATGAGAACGTTCTAGAAATCAAAGTGATACACACCTGGTATGGGATCCCGAGAAATTCCAGCGTCACCCACGCACGCTGGACGAACGGACAGAAACAACTTCCAAAGAGAATGATGTCCTCATCTACCGCATGGCGTTGGACGGTTTGGAGGGCATCGCCAGTGCATTGGTTGTGGTAGTGTTTTCCGGTGTCAGTCATGGTTCGGGTCAAGTCGTCCACGGTCACTTCCGCGCCGACTCTAGTATGAGCTCACTAAAGATATCATTCCTGCAGGCTTTACGACTACCACCCAGTCTCGGCGACGAGGTAAGGTAAACCAGTTGTAGCTTGTATTTTGGCTTTCACCCACGACGACTAGGCATGTTCACGCTCAATTTCCGACCTTGTCTCCCTTGTCATCACAGAACAGGATCATCCGATATCTCTAAAAGACATTTACGAGGCTGTAGTTCAATACGACTGTGCAGCTTATCTGGTAGATTACTCTCATTTGATCCTCCATGTGGCTGACGGTTTTAGGAACCGCTAGACATCCTACCAGCGTTGCTTCCCTGCCACCACGACGGCGCCATGGACTTGCTCCGAGTCTGCGCTCTCAACAACAGCCCCAAAGAGGTCATGATTATGCTCCAAGAAGCGATAGAGCACCTACAATTGCGTTTGGACAGCGGAGACGATAATGACACTGATCTCGTACAGTGCAGTATCGGTATTGTCTTGCTCTCTTCACCAGGTTCTCGGTTTTTTTTTTCTTTTCTGCGAAATGGTTGATTAATAGAACGCAATGTACAGCGATCTCCCGCTCGAGACTCGGGAAGAGATCCCCACTCGAACTATGTTCTCCGGTCTTGGAAAACGCTGCCTCTCTTATATCTTTTGTCTCGCCGCTTGCAGGCAGGGCGTCAGGTCGCATCCTCGTCACAGAAGTAGCCCGCCTAGTCAAGTCCCTCAGTATTTGGGCATCTGAAGTGGCCGATACCGATGGACTACAAAAAATTAAGGTTGCTCCATACCTTAATGCTGTTCATATTACTCATGTGTTTCAGAGCCTGCTTCGTGAGCTACTTGACTCAGCAGTCATGGGTTGTGCGCCATTTATTCAAGCGCTGTTGGCCCTGAGAGCCGCCGAACGTCATTTTCCCCGTTTATTCGTAAAGTCCTCTACCGAAGCAGATTGGCAGGGCGGAGAAGCCGCGATGTGCGAAGTACAGGTACGTTGGTCTGACCAGGGACGATGTGTATCATACATTACATACGCACACAGCTTGCACTCGAAACTCTTGGACAGTTTCCGACCACGTGCTCCTCGTTCAACGATGTGGTGTATCTTGCACACGCGACACCTCCTGTGAAATTGTTCCCTTCTACATCGTCAGATCTTCATCGCCTACTCTTGAATGCTCTGCAGATGAACACGATCATCGATGAGGCATTATTTCTGCTACTCAGAGTGCTTACTCACGCGAACATGAGCATGTCTCCAGAGATCATAGCATCGCTCTGTACAACACTCACGGCATTAGCTAGCACGCACCTCGATCCGATCATCCGACAGCTGAATCTTCGATTGTTATCTGTGACGTTGGCCAAACTTCCACCAGCTCCAAAACTCGACGTTCTCTTAGATCTCACCACGAGCGAGGACTTTCCGCAGATACGAGGGCCGGCTATCGGGCTTGTCAAAGAAGCTGTTTTGGAGGCGCTGGCCCTCCCACCAAACCTCGCCTCTCGGAACCCGTTCGCATCCCCTCAGCTCCTGCGCTTATTTGGTAGCGTACTGTTCCGACCGATTCCCCCTGACTTCTTCAGCGAACAAAAGTCGAGAGAGGAGCTGGCGCAGTCATTGGAGTTATTGCGTCTCGTCGATTGTCTCTCATTTTATTATGTGCTTTTACAACGCGATGGCGACAACAGGGTGCGTCCTATACGATACTTCATCTTTCGTGTCCCCTCCTTACGCGATGGCTCATGGACAGACCGGAGTACGGTCCAAAGGTAACGTCGCAGGCATACAAAATTCCATCCTTGGACCGCTGCGGTTCTTTGTGGATGGACATATCGGCGAAGAAGGTATGCTGTATATAAGCACATACATGACTGCAAAGCCTGACAATGAGTTTGTGCCCACCCAGAGCCCCCTTTGATTGCTATATTGTCACTCCAAATTGGCTTGGACCGCATTGATGGCGCATTACGAACGCTCGATTTGGTGAGCAAGGCATGACGCAGTAAAGCTCGACCACCATACCATCCTCTCCCCCCTACTTCACTCCCGGCGGCCAGGATGTTGGCCTCTGGAATGGTACGCGCCTTGATGAGAGGATTATGGCGAGGGCTGATGCCAGTGCCCAGAGAATTTCTCAGCACAGTTCAAAACGAACTGAACGTGCCACCATGTTTATAGCCCTTGTGTGACGTGTACTAAAAGAATATATAGCGTTCAATACAATGACACATGACTAATAAGAGTATGTTATTCCATTCATATTACACGGGGGAACTTGACCTTCTCGCCCATCGCTTCAAGGTGCTTCGCAACCTCAAAGGCGACGACACTTCCATAAGAGTGCCTTGCGATCGCACAGGGACCTTGAGGCTGAGTCCGCTTGACCGCTGCCACAGTAAGTTTGAGGTGACCATCTTGTCCATAGAACCAAAGAAGGCGTGTCCAGGCTCTAATCAACGAACGCGGGAGTACTTTGCAAGGTTAACGAAGATCAGAACCTCTCCAACGCCCATGAAGATGGGGGTCCTGCCACCAGTGAGGTCAAGAGGGATGATGGGGTCGTATTCCTCGGTGGTCGCATCTTTGCAAATCAGCGAGTTGATGTAAGTGATCAACGTGTGCTCTTTTGTTCGAGGATACCTCAAGATTTTCTTGCACTCTCTCACCTCTGATAATAGAGCTATAATCGCTATTGAAGATATTGTACAAGCGAAGATTTGTTGGCGACATGGAAAAAGGTAGGACGCGATCGTATATGTTATATGCGGACAAAGCAACTCCGACTAAGATCGACGATACCAATCTACGTAACGATGGTATGCAGTTTGGACAACGGATTGCCAGAAGGAGCACAGAGCTACATCCCGGTCAGCGTTGCTGTGGATTGACGTACTTTCTGAATAGCTTGCGTGGCTTCGTGCCTCGCCTTCATCTTCTCGGCGAGCGACTCCTTGAGGCTCGCAGAGGCATCGCGGAACAAACGGTCGATGTCGGCGGTATCCAAGTTAGGATACAGCGTCTACACATTCGTTAGCAGTTGCTGGACAAGGGTAAACACAAACACACCCCACATGCAGAGTAATCGTTTCGAACGTTCATGTCGACGATAAAAGGCCGTCGGGGCGACGAAGGTACAGCTCAAACGTCACTTGTGTGACAGACATCCAGCTTATCCCTTCTACAACGACAGGGCACAAACTGCTCGGTAGGTCATGCGGGGTGAAGTCTTTAAACTTGAGGAAGGGTTTGGAACGTAATTTTTGCGAGCCGGGCTCTTCGTCAGTTGGAGGTTCCCATTCTGGTTCCTCATGAATCGTTATCAGGAAGGCAAGATCAATGCTAGGTACATTGCAAACAATTTGTTTCAGGTAAGCGCGAGTGTCAGAGGCTGAGGCAGAGAAAGAAACGTCTCCAATCCACTTGGAAGTGTGAGGAGGGACGTTTATTTTTTTTATGACGAGATGGAAATCAGGGAACATTCTTGCCAGAAATCCGTTGTTCGTCAGGTAGTAAATCGCAATACCTCTGAAGATGCAGAGTTTGAAATTGCGATCCCCATCACAGATCAGATCAATGAACTCTTCGAATATATGACTGAGCGGACTGGACCCGAGCGATAATGCAAAGTGCGCAGCAGATGGTTTTATCATCAGCAATTTCTGGTCTTCGTGCAGATATATCAACCTGAAGCCACATGCTAGTATAAGCGCAGTGACGTTGGGCTCCATACTCACTTTACTAGAGTGGGATATTGTGATTCAAGCACATCCAAAAGAACATCGTATTCATGTGGCTCGAACGACCCGATTACCTGGCGGAGTGAAGTTAAAGACTGTATACAGAAGACATGGGCAGATGGCTAACTTGTGCTGTGTCAAACGGCAGTGCGGTGATAACCTCGATAAGAAAATGACCTTGGGTGTGCCAACTGTGTTGCGAAGCTAGATAGTACATGCCTTCGACATTATCCGAATGTCCATCGTTGGAATCTGAGTCGGATGAAGAGGCCTCGCCTGATACCCACTTTAACCCTGGGCTACGGTGTTCGCAACGATTGGAAAATGCGAGCTAGACGGCCATGCTGATCACCTCTTCTCCGCCAATCACAGTGATAACTGGGGTTCGTTCCATCCTGACCGCGCTGTCGCTCATCCGTTCTGTCACGGTCGCCGTAAACTGGTCATCCAAGTGCTCACACCTGGAATGACTCTTCGGGACAGAATAAATCATGATGCGCTTGCCTCCGTGGGAAATATGTTTTAGATAAGAGGTGCCGATCTCGTCCGCTGGAACCATCAGCTGCGGTGGCATTATCCAAAATCCAGGCGAATCGTACCTTTAACTCAAGATGATCAGCAATGGAAAACCACGCAGTCGCAATTCATTGGGCCCGAGGGCATGGGGAAGATCCCGCCTGCTCGTCCGTAGGCGTCAAGGACTATTGTGCTGATTTCCAGAGACGTTTTTCGAAGTCTTTGCTCAGTATAGTCAAATCCGTAAAGTTGGCAGTGCAATATGGATTGTATTCATCATTGGCGTATATCTTGGATTCTGTCATGATGGAGATGGGTAAATAAGAAACTACGAGTCCTTTTAACAGTCCTTTCATATATACTGTAGATAATATATTGCGTTTGTGATGCCCACAAAAGGAGTGTTATACTGTCCATGCAACATTACGAGAGATGAAAGAATAACTCGAGCATGTTGACACTATAGGCCGCGTGCCTCGAGGCGACTGCGGAAGATCTTTTGGAACCCAGGGACGTGGTCGAAGTCCATCAGCGTGTAGTGCTGTCCGGGGACGTCCGTGTACGAAGGCTCCCCACGGCTGAATCCTTCCCAGGGTTTTGAGCTGCTTGTTCAGCCAGTCTTCTTTGCTACCCTTTAGAGGAATCGCATAAAAGACGTCAACCGACGCTGCGTGAAAAGAGGATACGTCAGGAACTGCGATGGACGATCAAAAGGTTCACTTACAAACTGAGCCACTGGGTTCGTAGGACTTGCCACAATGGATCAGAGACCCCGCAATGTCGAGCCAATGGTCGAGCTTCTCAGGAGTCAACTGGAGCTCAACGAGTCGCTCAGGAGGTGACAGCTTCCACACAACATCGAGTTGCTCCTTCCGCGTCAGAGGCCTCAAAGAAGGCGCGAGGTCATTCGCATCTTGCTTGCTCACGAGACCAAGGAAGTATGCAAGGTTCAGCATACCCCCAGTCCAGTCAATCTCATGCATCCGGTCCGCGATATGGGGAGGAATGTTGATCAGACCAGTGAATTTGACTTCCTCGCCCATCGCTTCAAGGCGCTTCGCGACCTCAAAGGCAACAACACCTCCGTAAGAGTACCCCGCGATCG
>JBBPUG010000953.1:0-13602 GCA_038094535.1 Tubosaeta aff. alveolata | reverse complement strand
CCAGAAGATTTGGGGTTTGGCCATTCTGGGAGTCTGGCTCTGTGCCGGATTCCGGGACTGCTGACTCAGCGGACTTGTCGCTCCGTCGGGACTTGAAAGCTTGAGTCGCTGTATCAACGTGCCGCGTGCGGCTCCCGGCTCCCGGCTCTGGAGCCTGCTGAAAAACAGTGGACTATGGTTACTGTCCCAGTAAGTACTGTACACTGTACCTGCCACATTGCATGAGAGTAGACTGCTACGGTAGTGCCATCCTGCCATCGGCGATGACGACAACGTTAGGGTTTTGCACGGGTCAATCCACACATCCCATCATAACCTGTATAATACCTGTATGACCCGCGGGTGCCAGTGAGGCCTTGGTAGGTGCACCTCTTACCATTGTCATCAGCCGTTGCGCCCTCAGGCATGTCGTCCTGGGTGGTGGGGCACACCATGATGCTGCCCCTACCCTCCTCATCTCACGGGGTGTTGTGTGGGTTGTTATGTCCCGCACTCGTTGTCCTTTGGGTGCGCGTACACGTGCATGACCGCTACCCCCGTTGTTCGTCCTGGGTGGAGGGCGCACTGTCGTGTTGCCCCACCCTCTTGTCGTCTTGTAGTTCATCCGGGTCGTTGCGGGGCCCCCTTCGTCCTTCTCGTTTTCGTCCTCGTAGTGGTGGACGCGCGGTTGCGTCTCGTCATCCTCATCCTTGTCGCCGTGGTGTGTGCGGTGGTGCCGTTGCACCCCCGCGCTATCCACGTCGTCACGGTTGTGGTTGGCGTACCGTTGCGCCGCCTCGCCCTTCACTTGCCACGACGTCGCCGCATGGTAGTGGTGGGCGAAGCATTGCACTACCCTCGCGCTCGTCGTCGTCCACCCCCTTGCGGCATCCATGTCGTTGTCGTGTGGTGGTGGCACACCGTTGCGCAGCCAGGTCGTCGTGTGGCGGCGGGAGAGCAGCAGGTAAGCCGTCCCCCCGTCGCTTTCCCCGTCGTTGTTCCTCGCCCCTGTCGTCTGCGGGTGGGTGCGCTATTGCACCCCGTCGCCCTTGTCATCATTGGCGCTGTGGTGATGGTGTACCTTAGTGCCCTGCTGCCGTCGTGGTTGGTGTGCCCGCGCCCCCTCGTCCTGCTCGTCGTCGTCAGCGCTGTGATGATGGTGTGTTGTTCACCCCCCTTGCCGCGTCCTCACCGTTATGGTGTGAGAGGCGCGTTACTGCCCCCCTCATCCGTATCCTCGCCGTTACGGTGGAGGTAGGCGCGATGCCGCTCCCCTGCCCTTACCGTCGTTGTGGCTGGTGCGCCCGCGCCTGTGCCTCCTCGTCCCGTTCTTCGTCGTCGGCCGGTGTGCTATTGCGCCCCCTCATCCGCGTCCTCGTCGTTATGATAAGGGTAGACGCGCTGTTAAGCTGCCGTCGTCGTGGTAGGTATGCCCACATCCCCTCGTCCTGCTCCTCGTCGTTGGTAGTGTGCCGTTGCGCCCCCTCGCCTACATCATCGTCGCCAAGGTGGGGGTAGACGCGCCGCGATGGTGTGGCAATGGGTGCGCCATTGTGTGCTTGCCCCCGCCCTCACCGTCGTCGTGGGCACGTTCCACGTCGCCGCAGTCGTCGTCGGTGGTGGACGCGTCGTTGCGTACCTTCGCCCTCGTCGTCGTCATGGACACGCCGTCCGTGGTTGGTGCGCCATTGCGCCACTTCGTTATTGTTGTCGTCGTCAGCGGTATGGTGGACGCGCCGTAGCATCCACACTGGGAAGGTATGTTACTTGACGCTGGCAGAAGAGAGTGCGCTCTGTTCAGCAAGGTCCAACCCGGACATGATCGCGTTCATGGAGAAGGTGGAAGTACGTTGGCGTGGCTGCGCGCGAGAGGCGGCGGGGGCAGAGGGCAGCAGGGAGGCTATCGGACAGGGGTGGCAGGCAAGGGTGCAGAGTTAGGGCTCCGCTTCAACCTGTTGCCGAGTTGCCGACTGACGCCAGAAGATTTCCCGGACTCCCAGACTCCCAGACAGCCGGAAAGGCCATTTCCCGAACGTCCTCGGTCGTACTTAGCCGAACTTCCCCAACCAATGGCTATTGATTATATAATTTTTTCCCTCTAACCTCTGACACCGCAGGAGTTCAGTTCATCTACGTTCATGTGAACGTTCACCGGTGAATGTTCCCTGACTTTAATGAACGTTCACTGACTGGCAGAACACTGCACCCGACGGCAGTACGGTTACCAATAACAGCGAGCCTCTAGCCCCGTAAGCGAGGCGAACTTATTGAAATACGGTGGTACGAAAACAAACAGCGGCAAACATTCTAGGTAAGACACCTACCGCCCTCCTCTGACAGCGTCTTGGAGTAAAGATTGCAAAACCCCGATCGCGTTCACACATGGAAATGACAGAGGAGTTGTGGGAAAAGAAAAAAAGGTGGTACAGTGGCCCACAGGTCGCGACATATGAAGGACGCATCAGAAAGAATAGGATTGCAGCGTATGACGGACAGAATAGAAAATTCTTCGTGCTTGGGTACATGCCCTTCTTTTACAAAAATGGGTCAGACCGCGTAAAATAAAACAACCGCGCGGAGAGTAAGTAAACGATCACTCAAGCATTCGAGTACTCATGCGACTTGGGAAGGACTCAAGGGGAGGCTGCAAGGTGAGGAATAGATGCGCTATCCTTGCCCACAGTTGATTACAAGGTGGAGAACCAGCACCACCGGATGAGTGTGCATTGTACACACCGCAAAATGTTCCACTAACGCATGAGCAGTGTTCCCATGGAGTGAGTAAACTAGATATATTCCTGGACCCTTTAGGGTACAGGTTCAAGTTGTTGGGGGGGGGAGAGTATGTAAGCACTTATGTAAAGATTGCATGAGTCCGTGAGCCCAAGTTTCCTGATTTGGTTGGCGTCAACCACGTGAGCAACCACCACGCGATGAATGGGCAAAACGGCCTGCCACTACACGACGACAAGAGCGACGATGGCGCAGCCACACGACCACCAGGGCGAGGACGGCGCGACGACCCAACTCTCACAACGACGAAGGCGAGGGGGATGCAAGGGGTGCATGACTAGTGCACTACCACTATACGACGGTGGCCTATCCGCGTTCCCTCTCACGATGACGACAGCTATGGCGAGGACTATGCGATAGCACGCCAGCACCAACATGATTGCGGCGACGACGAAAGGGAGGGATGAAATGGTGTACCCACTGTGGCGACGGTGACCGCGATGAATCGCTGACGACGCAACGGCGTTCCCGAACCCTCATGGTGACGATGATGCAGGCGAGGGCGAGGACTGCGCGGTAGCACGTCACTACCAACACAACGACGTCAGTGCCATTACGACCACATGATCACGCTACCACAAACAGAGGAAGGACGCGACGACGTACCCACCATCCCCACGAGGACGGCGAGCAGGGGACGGGGGGCGCGACCGTGCCAGGGGACGAGGGTTGCGCGACGGCACACTGCCACTCTGTCGCAACAATACGCATGCGCTGGTAAGTATAGGCTATTGGCGGGTACGGGTACGAGTACGAGTATCACTTGTGGTAAGTAATTGAAATCACTATATTGTCTCCGTGTGGATCTCATTCAACATTCACAGTCATGGTGAACAGTTCTTTGGCTCTAGCTCCAGTACTACTAGTGGTATGCCACAATCCATATCTCACCAAATACTCTTTCTGTACGATTGTATGATACAAATGTGGCAAGGTTGGTACCAATATTCGAAACAGTGTAATAATACGAAGATTAACAATTGAAGTGACAAGGCTAAGGGGGTGCGAGGGTCCAGGAGCGCCCGGAGGGCTTGATATATATATTTATTGTCCATCGAGGGGGGAGTACGTAAGCACTTATGTAAAGATCCACTGAGGGGTGCGTGACCAGTGCCTTACCACTATGCGACGGCGACCCAACGGTATTTCTTCTCACGGTGGTGACGACGGCGAGGGCGAGGGCTATGCGATAGTACGGTATACCACAATCCACATCTCACTAAATGCTCTTTCTGTACGGTTGTATGATACAAGTGTGCCAGGATTGGTACCAATATTCAAAACAGTGTAGTAATTAGAAGGAGCGCCCGGAGGGGGCTTGATATATATATAATGATACGGCGAGCCGCGATTATGTAAATTTTCACCATGCCCAAAGTTGCCTCAAATGACCGCAGACGACGGCCGTCCCCTCATGATAAGAGACTAGCTGAAGAAGCTGCAAATGGTGAGCACCACGAAATATACAAAGAACTTTTGTCAAACGTTTTCACGAAACAGAGCCGGAAACAATAATCGTAAAAAAGGTCTTTTGCAGCTTTTGTAGTGCGCGGACGGTGCGAAGGCACGAATGTACGATTTGCGGCGCCGTAGTTTGCGAGCAAGATTCTCCGCAGAAGAAGGGCTGTCTCGTATTTGACACAGTGTCCAACTTGATGCCGTTCTTGTGCTTATTATGCAGCCATACGTCTTGGAGAAAGGCGCCAAAGCCTGTTTCGATTCAGCCAGTCAGTTGTTTGTACCTTTGCTCTAACATAAGCTCACAGTGAAAAGTACGGCTTCAGGGGATACGGTGAAAGAAAATATGCCGGGCTTAACTGGCCGATGGTATTTATAAACCTCCAGCTTGGTAATTCGGATAACTTTTTACGGGATGCCCTCACGCTGGATATCAATCACCTCGAAAATGAAAACGTGAGCATTCATCATTCTAAAATTTTTAACGTTTATGGTCGTAGTCAAGGGTGGTACACGCCACGTTAAGATCGTCAGGAGAGCTGGCAACGCAAGCAAAAATGCAAAACATATGCAAATTCATCGACAGGTCAAGCGCATTGGGGATAGCGGCGAACGCATTTATCGTCTTGGATACCCACGCAGAGACGGATACAGGGGGTCTTCAGTATGGAGGCGGGGCAGGCAACCCAGTTTTTGCACCTGCCTCAGAAATAATTCAGGACTACTGCGGGGAAACGCTCTTGAAATCAATGAAGGAGGCTAGTGCATGTGCGGAAAGGCAGGGGCCGGCAATCGTGAGTCGATGGTTCGACGATTCACTTTATTTCCGAGGAGGATGGAGAGTCCTTTTACTGGCTACGTGCGGCCCATTGGTACGCTCTAGCAAGGGACTTGCGGACATGCGGCGTATGGTTGAACGGTGGGTTATTTCCATGTTTTTATCCTGAAAACTCATCATTTCCAGAGGAAATTTTGATTTAGTACTTTCATTTGGTGGAAGGTCGACACTTCCAGCAGATATCAGAAACCTTCTCACCACGATCATTGAACGTTTGGGTGTTAATAAATCTGCAAATGTATGGGACACCGTGCTACAGGCAGCCGCGCAAGAGAGGTCGCTGTTGGAGGGCAACAGTATCGTCTTGGTTTACAAGGAGAGGGGGTGCGAGGACATAGAGTGTCGAGAGATTGGGTTACACCTACCGACAAGACCATGGGGGATCGAGTTTTCGGCTTGTGGAAAACAAGATTGCCGTCCAAGGGCGTACGAGTTCGACGCGCGCATAACGGCGAACGAGGTACAGACTCGTTGTACACGCTGCGGGTGGGAGTCAGCTGTGGTCAGAGAAGGGGACGTGCGGGAGTATGTATTTCCATTTAATCGGACAGCACCGGACGTGTACTGGCATGCCTACCCGACGTGCATCGCTCTTGAGGCGATTTTCGTCACCGTCACTCGGAGAAGACGGGAAAAGTAGAGCGCACCGGTGCACATTTCACCAAAATACATCGGAATTCCTTTACAATTGTACAAAATTTGATACAATGAGTGGGATTTCGAGGATTTACTAAAAAAAACGGCAGAGTATGCTTACTGCTTGACCATTCCACAGGTGCAACTTTGGCGAACTGGGGATGAGGCGTACGCTACGGCGGTGGATATCTCTTCGCACCCATGATGCTGCGAACAGGCTCGCCGTTACGGGCGCCGCGTGCTACTTTGTATAGACCAGGGCTGCGTTCTGGTGCAGCGAACGGAGTAAGCCATTCTACGTATGCGAGGTAACGGGGGATGTGGTCCCCAGGTATAGATGAAGTAGGAAACCAGGCGTTACTGCGCGGAATATGTCCGGCAAAGGTAGCGCAGCCAGAAGGGTATGTATATTGGTTTGATGCGAAGCCGCTGGCGAGCGACCGCAAACGCTCCGTAGTCTTCATCGACCAGATCTTTCATGTACAGACTTGTTCCCGAGACCGACATGGGGTCCATGGCTTTTTTCAGGTCGAATCGGTGCAACCTCGACAGGATGCCCGCGAGCTCTTTTCTGATCGCAGCTAACAGAGGCTCCGTGATGTGATCATATTTGCTTCGGATTTTCTGTCGATCCGCATGAGTGCGGTGATCATTCCATGCGAATCGGACGTACGGTGATACTGGGCGTGATGGCGGTTAACACACTTTCTGAATGTTCTTCCATCAGCTTCTCTAGCTTTGTCCAACAGTGATAGAGACATGTCGCAACATGTCCATTGAGCACTTGCTGTGGTGAGGCCACGAGGCCCAACAGCGATACAGCAGAACGATCAGAAACGATCTGCGTAAATGGCGTGAGCGGCATTATGACAAACACTCTGTTCTCACCAGTCCGTCGACTTTGGTGGTGACGTTTTCTAGACTCGCAGCTGCATTCTTAGCTACAGCTCGCACCAGCAGAGGGTCGAAACGTGCGGTGTCAAGCTCGTTGGTCACAGCGCGCACAATACTAATCCCTTCGTTTGCGCCGGGAGGTGCACGTGAACCCCCAGAAAAGGCTTGCGCCACGGCCTCGCTCATTCTTGTAGATGGCCACAAAACATAGAGGGTTTCAAACGTCGAAATCGCGCGAAGCTACAGAATCGTTTCTGGGCTTGGTCTCTTGTTGCTATCGGGTGTTCAAGAGTAAGAATGGAACTTACGATTGATGGGTCGGCGTATATACGGTATCGGTATGCACCGCAACACTAGCAAAGAACTCGTGGAAGAGCCGCAAGAGCTTGGGATAACCAGAGCTTAGAGTTTGTTGCAGGAAAGTCGAGCCTACAATTATCGGCAAGTCGTCCCCAGTATCAAACTATCACGAACCTTTGGCAGCGTCTCGTGTATACTTTTCCAACAACTTTCCCAGCGATGTCCAAAAGATGGTGCTCGGCTTACTGTCAATTGCCTGATGCTGTTGTGAAAACGCCTGCGATCATATCCAAGTTAACACACTTTGAGAGCCTCGTCGAGAAAAGATGACCCGCTGAGCGGATCCTTTTTCAGATCGAGCACCTTCTCTAGGGTATAAACCTAGATATATGAGCTGGCGAAGAATGACCGGAACGGAACCTTGCCTTGATGCAGCAACCGGCCATTTCCCCAACAAGGGATTCCAATCTTATCCATAGAGCTGCAAGCTGCAGTTATGTTTGTTGGCTGTGTTCGTACACGCGACTTGTACAATAATCCTTGTGATGTTTGCGGAGGTTCTACAGATCATGCCATGGTTTGAAGATATATACATGTATTTATCGCCGCTGACTTACCATTGACTACAACCTCTTTGAATATTCGAGGGAGATCAAAAGCGTGTTGAATGCGCACCGCCACAGCCTCGCTCAGTTCACGTACGAGCCCTTGTACCAGCTTCGGCAGGGTGCGCAGGTTGTAAGTAGTCTGCAACGAGGAGGCAAGCAACGATTGATTCCGCACCAAGATAAGAAAACACTGAAAGGCACAGTATACGCACGTACCGGAGAATCGAGTCCTTGATGTACCATGGCTTTCATCTCCCACTCGACTTTCCTGCGAGAATCGTTGACAAATGGAATGTGGGTGGTAACCGCATTCACAGAACGCAACGGGATGCTGTTCGCATGCGCCCATATCGACGCCTCCCCAGGGTTACCTGGTCCCTCCATGTCGTCCTCGTCCGGCCCGTCGAGCAACACACCTACCGCCAATTAACCACCAGCTCCCAAAACGCAGGCATCACGTACCCAATTCGGCGACGCTTAACGCCGCCTTGGCGATCGTCCGCTCCTTGTTTTCCTGCTCTTCGTTTACCCCCGCCTCGTATCCGTCCAGTTCGCTCATCTGCGCTTCGAGGCACTTGGCAAGCACCCCAAACCGCGCTGTCCGGCGCAGGGCATCGTTGGCCTGCTGAATACGCTGCAGTCGCGCGACCTGTGCCTGCAACGCCTCGTACGGCACCCGAATCTTTTGACGGAGTCTTTGAGGTGCTCAGCGTGATCACCGCAATCAAGGAGGACACGTACTTGTCGACCAACGACTCGAGGTCGTCGAAGCTGCGGCAGACAGAAGACAGGGAACCGGAGAGCTTGCTCGCATTCGAGGCGTGATCCAGCAGGTCCTCGTGATGCGCTGTCACCTAACGCCACTGTGTTCAACCTTGAACTTTGTCAGCATCTTCCTTTGTGGAATCATGCAGCCCGCCGTCACTCCAATCGAGCGTCCGCCATGGCTACACTGTCATTGATCATGTGATCAAGTCACAACGCGCGCGTGACAGACACGTCACGCATTCCGCCAATCACCGCATGCGGTACACCGGATCAGCGTATTCTAGAAAACGTAAGTCGAAGAAAAGTTTGCGACGTACTACATCTCCCTAATAGCCCGCGTCCTCGTCGTCATGGTGTGGGGGGCACGTTACTGCTCCCCTGCCCTCATCGTTGGGTTGAGGTGTCCGCACCCCCTCGCCCACATCGTTACGGTGGGGTAGGCGCAATGACACTCCCCTGCCATTGCCGCCGTTGTGGCTGACACGCCTGCGCCACCTCGTTCCGTTCCTCGTCGTCGGCTGGTGTGCTATTGGGCCCCTCATCCACGTCCTCGTCGTTATGGTGGGTAGATGCGCCATTGCGCTACCGTCGTCGTGATAGGTGTGCCCGCAACCCCTCGTCCCGCTTCTCGTCGTCGGCGCTGTAGTGGTAGTGCGCCAGCGCCCCCTCGCCCGCGTCCTCGTCATTAATGTGGGGGTAGACGCGCCGCGGCGCTGTGGCAATGGTGAGCCGTTGTGTCCTCGCCCTCGCCGTCGTCGTGGGCACGCTGTGAGAAGGAGGCGCGCTGTTTTCCCGCGTCACCGCAGTCGTCGTTGGCGCTGTGGTGGAGGAGACGGTGGAGGGTGCTTTGCCACATTGCCGCAGTCGTCATCCGTGCTGTAGAGGTGGACGCATCGTTGTGTACCTTTGACCTCGTCGTCGTTATCGTCGTGGATACGCCGTCCGTGGTTGGTGCGCCATTGCGCCCCCTCGTTGTTGTTGTTGTCGTCAGCAGTATAGTGGACGTGCTGTAGCTTCTCCCCCACACTGGAAAGGCGTGTTAGAGCACGATCAATAAAAAAAGAAAAAAGGACCAGAAGGAACGGAGACAGCCTTTGCCGTGCCGTTGGACTTTAGCGCAGGATGACGGAGCAGGGCATAAGTCGATGTTCAGTCTCCGCACGAACTGTGCCGAGGTCAGGTGATGCAAATAACACGTGACTCAGACACTCGGACGTTCGGAAAGGCCAAATACTCCCAGATATCGTCTAAGCCAAAAAGTCTGAACTTTGGATTTTCCGGCGCCGGAGTCCTCCGCCGGAGTCCGTCGCGGAGTCCGACGCCATTTGGCGGAGCGTTTGTCTTATCTGTGATCTCAATAAACGAACACATCCTGTACTTACTGTAAAACCCTGCAGTATTTTCACCAATTCGTACGGACAAAAAAAAGCAATCAAATCATAGCTACAGTATCAGCATGTCGAGTAGTCCGAAAAGTGCCTAAAAGCGTGTAACACCCGTGAAAAGATCTAAACGAAGGGACTTGTGGGTGCGCGGTTGCACGCCTCCTCGCCTTCGTGGTGATGGTGGTGCTGCCCCGCGCGTCATCTTGGTGGGTGGTTAACGCGCCATCGCGCTCCCCCGCCTTCTTGCCTTCGTGGTGGTGGTGGTAACCATACGCCGTCGCGCCACCCGTGCGTCGTCTTGGTGGGTGGTGGGTGTGCCGCCGCGCTTCTCGTCGTCCTGTGGGTGATAAGCGTGCCACGCACGGTTGCGCGCCTCCCGTGGTGGTGGCGCCGGCCCCCGCGCATCGTCTTGATGAGTGGTGGGCGCACCATCACGCTCCCCACCTTCCTCCTTGTCGTTGCGCTGTCCCACCCACCTCGTCGTATTGTTGTGGGTGCAGGCCGGTGCGCCATCGCGCTGCCTCATCTGCCTCATCGTCGCGTTGTCGTCGTGGTAATGGTGGTGGGAACGCAGTTGCGTTACCCGCTCCCCCTCGCCGCCGTCGCGGTGGTGATAGCAGGCGCACCGTTGGGCTGCCCGCCCTTGTTGTCGTGCGGGGTCCTGCCCCTCTTGCCATCGCGGTACTGGAAGTGGGGATGCCGTTGCGTTGCGATCCCCTTCGTCGTGGTGAGTGGGGGTGTGTCGCTGTGCCGCCGCCGTCCGCGTCGTCCTATGGGCGGTGCGCTTGTGGCTGCTACCCTTGTCGCCCTGTGGGCGGTGGTGGCGCGCGACATGTGGCACGCGTGCGATTGCACCTTGGGACTGAGCATTATCGGCCCAGCAGGGCTGCAGCCTCTGTTGGCTAGTTAGGCCGTGTCTACCTCGACGACGGGCCGACGTATGGAGTTGGAGTCCGCGCAGGACTCCAAGTCGGACTCCGCGACGGACTCCGGCGGAGGACTCCGGCGCCGGAAAATCCAATTGTCGGACGTTCTCGTCTAAGCAGTAGAAGGCCGGAAAAAACCGAAACACACTTGATGCCGTGATGCAGTCTAACCCCCCCGAACAAAGGATTGTGATTAGAATCGGTGAGAAACTAGTCCTAATCTTAATGGTAGACATATAAATCAAGCACAGCGGGCACTCCCATCAAAGTCCCGAAGGAATACTGTTGTTTCTGCGGCGATTACGTGCCAGAAAAGTACCTCTCTGAATGTACACGATGTCTCGCAAAAATGTGCCACCAACGCATCCGGTCTGCGCCAGGCTGCATTGCATTTGACAGTTTGAGACCTGATGAAAGGTTTCTATGTCTAACATGTGGCGAGAAGAGGGCTCTTCCAGTAGGCCATGACACGTATTCAAACTTCAAATAAAAACGCTTTTTTTACAGTACGAGTTCGCTGGTTATGGTGGAAGAAGGCACTCGAAGTTAAACTGGCCAATGGTGCTAGTCGTTGCGGCATCCGGCAGCGAGGGTGTGGTCAGGCAAGTTCTTAAGACAGATTTAAAAAATGCATATCTGCCCAAAACAGAGAACGTAAGGGCCATTCAACCAAGTGCTTATCAGAGACCTGAGGTGTCAACAGCTGCACATTTTGGACTTCGGCGTCACCGGGATTGCGGAAATGGCCTCGGAAGAGAAAGTATCGTTGGTAAACTTTGTGACAAGGTCCACCAATCGGAAGTTTCCTGCGAATTCTTTCGTTGTCCTCGAGGCAGAGTTCGACCTCAATACGGGCAAGGTTGCGGGTACTCTAGTCGGCAATGTACTCAATGCCATCTTGAGCAAGGAGACGCTGAATGTGATGGAGCAGGCAAGTGCAGAAGCAATTAAAGGAGACCTAAACCCACCAGAAGTATGGTACGATGCTACATCGCGTAGCAGAGGGGGTTGGAGGGGTTTGCTGCTGGTGGGCAGCGGGGCGGTTGCTTCGTATTGCACACCTTTTGAGGATTTAAGGTCGTTGGTGGCGAGGTGAATGGCAGCCCCGTGATACAGTGACAGCTGACTTAGTTTATAGTAACAGCTTCGATTTTATTTTCTGCTTTGGGGCCATCTCAGTCCCAAACAAAAAAATGACGCACTGCATCAGCAGCATGATTCAACTCATCGGAATCAACAAGACGACAGACCTGTGGGGGGCAGCGACGAAAGCCGTCGATCGCACACTATTAGAAGCGACGAGCGTCGTGTTCATCTTCCGGGAACGAGGATCCCAAGAGGTTCTCGCACGACGGATCGGATTACATCACCCCCCACTCAGACCTTGGGGATTCCAGTTCAAGAAGTGCGGCATTCCGGGGTGCACGCCGCAAACAACGGAATTGGTTATCAAGAGTGGGCATAACAAAGTTCAAATGGTTTGTCAGCGTTGTCTGTGGAGGTCTGCTTGGATAGGACACAGCGATATAGAAGGCCATTTCTTTTTGATCCGAGAAGGCGTATACTGGCACACTTATCCGGCATCTGAGGAACTAAAACAAATTTTCGTAGATTTAACAAAAAAGAAGCTATAGCATCTACACTATTTCGTTATAGTAACCAAAGCGTTGCGTAGTGCAGACGACGGAGGGAATGAATGCCAAAACAGACCTCGACCTGAGATGAACGAACAAACGAAGACCGCCAACCGCACTTCACACAAACACTTCTAATCGCATCCGCTCTCGTGCGAATAGATATGTCGCGGGGCGTGACTTGACAGCCGTTTTTACAGGAGTCAAAGACGACCCCCCAACCAGTGAACGGGGGGTTGTGACGAGAGATGCAACGCGATTGTGTAGTAGAGGAATGGCGTTCTTTGAACGTCGCGACAACGCGTGTTTTGAGGAACAATCCAGGAGTTTGAGTCGAAGCCCGTATCAGAGTGTCCCAAAATGAAATTCGCCCTGACTCGTCTAGCAGAGGGTCTACAAAAAGAGTACGCATAAGAGTTCGAAAGAAGGCAGCGACATCTGGAGCGAATGCCGCTTGGCGCACAGACAGTGCGACTATAAAATCAAATTGACCACTAGAGCGAGCTAAGTAACAGGGGGTGGGCGGATTACCGCTCACCTTTCAACTAAATTGATAGGCTCGGTTTCTTGTGGGTCGCCTACGAAAAAGGATGTAGGGCTGACAACGATGACAGGGAGGCACGAGAGCCACCAATGGAAAGCTCGACGTCCCATGTATAGAGCTACAAAATTCAGCGATGAGCAAGGAACAACAGACGTCAAATCACATTCTCCGACTGAGATGCGAACTCGTGTCTGGCATACGCCGTAAGGACAGTGTGCAGGTACTCGTTTGGAGCGACAGTGGATTTGAGGTTGACGAACGCGAGAGGCCAGGCCATCTTGGCGTGCTTTGTGGCGGAAAAATGAAGAGCATTGTCCTAGGGATGGTGAGTGGAAAATAAAATAAAATAAAAGGAGCCTGACCTCGTAGACAACCGTAGACGAGCCGGTCTCTTTGCGAGATCGGAAGCATACAGAACAAAGCAGCTCTGCTGACACTACTGCCAGACAGCTGCCGCAATCGGGCAAGGGTGCTGTGCAGACCTTGATGCCGCATGAAGAGAAAGGTATAAGTGAGCCACTCGGACGGCAACACAGCCCGCAGAAGTCACTACGCGGAATAGAAGGCAAAGGAGCCACTGGCGATGGATGACAGCTGTGGGAGACGCAGAAATTAAACGGTGCGCACCTTCATCAACGTTCCAGCCAAAAGTGACAAGTGGCTGGTAGCGGGTGAGCGAGCGTGGTAGAACGCCCGATATAGAAATAGAGCGTGGTAGAGGGTAGGAGGGAAATTGGCTGTGATTCATTTGATTCAACTTTGTGTCACTCTCGTGCAACGTCTCTGCAGCATCAACGACACAAATGAACGATGTTTCGCCCCATGTTTGATCAAAACAC
>JBBPUG010000952.1:0-13608 GCA_038094535.1 Tubosaeta aff. alveolata | reverse complement strand
AATGGCTTGGTGGAGTATGTGATGCAAGATGGCAAGGTGATTGGGTTTGGGATCAGTGGTCTGACTGGACAACTGATGGAGCATGTGCCCAAGTCTGAGATGGTGCAGGATTGGGCCAAGGTGTGGTTTGACAAGGTTGAGGGTGAGTTGTTTCATTGGATGGGTTGATATGAGGAAATGGATACTCACTTGCTGCAAGAATGATCTGTGTGCCCCATTTGCACTCTTATGAGGACTTGGAGCATGACAGTTTGACCTGATTGTATAAGACAACTTTTATCAATCACTTTGTCAAGCTCTATGGTAATGTTATACTGCCTGATGCTGATATTAGCTTGGCATAGTTTGGAAGATCCTGACTGTTACGTTTTCTTTTCTTGTCTTCCCCTTTTGGACATTCATGTACACAGACACGTTCCTTTTCTCTGATGACTCACCCATCCGACTCCATTGCACTTGCTCATCATCAGACTTACTCCTTCATGACTCATTCCTCTGACTTTCTCACACGATATGACTCATTCATCTGACAACTTATGACTCACTCTATGTTTACCTTTGTTTGTTCCACTTAGTATATAAACCTTTGAGTACAGACCCTGTACCCTAAGTTAGACCTCCTCAATCTTGACCTTGTACTTCTATTGTCCTCCTCATGCTTCTTACAGAGAACTTGCACCTTCCTCTCAACAAGAGGTGCTCCTCAAACCCTTGACCCCTTTGATCTCACTGCAGTGAAAGGCAGTGTTCTCATCACAGAGACAAGTGACTACCTTGAACCTCTGACCTTTGAGGCTATGCTTGACCTTATCTGGGCCAAGCGTAACACTAACGTTCATCATCCTCATTGTTGTCATGAATCCCTGTTGTTTATGACAATGAATGTATTATCATTCCAGAGCCAGGTAGCAAATGTTGTTGACCAACAGAGGCTATTACTACAGGGCTAGGTTGAAGATCTTGTGCAATGGAATATCTTACAGGATGACAAAAATTGCTTTAATTCAAGTTTTCTCATTTCTAGACTCCTCCTTAGTGATAAGGGAGCTGAATGTTATAGGACAGGAAAAAGAAGATATGGTACAGTATAGGGACCATGTGTCATATGGAATCCACTTGGTGGTCTGTACACATGGCATGTAGAAAGAACCATTACATTGGATGAGTTTTTGGTGAGCCAGTGTGACATGTTACCTTGGCAGACAGGATTATATGCCAGTATAGACCAACTACTCCAATCAACTGTGCATTGATGCAACCTACAACATCAAAAAGATACTTATACAGTACCTCTGAGAATTGGAGCATATCTTTGACTTCAATGGTGTGGATGTCTGCAGGTGATACAAGATGCTAAAGGTGTTCATCATGGATGAATGAGGCAAGCTTTTGCTCTCCACACAAAGTAGCTTCCTTGTTCAAGATTAACAAGCATTTGTGGAGTGCTGCATATCAATTCATTGGTTATAAACTTATGATCCCCATTCTGTTGCACCATATATGCAAGGACAAATCAAAACTATCAATACTCAGTATATACATATGCATTTTGTGTGGTAGTTACAATCAGTAAGCTGTGTTTCAGGATGCCATGGTTGGATGGTAGGAGTATAATTTAAGCAATGATCTTTGCAGGCTGTCTACATGGCTTAGAGTAGTCATAAACCATGTTAAAATGATTTACCAGCAATTTGAGAACTGAAGCAGTCACTCTTGGACTTCCTTTTTTTAAATGTCAGCAAAATTATTTACAGCTGTTTCCAAAAGGAAGTAGAAAAACTGATTTATTTTTGTGTTTGCAGAAACAGCCAGGGTATGACCCCAAGTCTGCTTGAGTGTGTGTTGATGGCTGACCAAGCAAGCCATTTAATCTCCTGCCAATACATAACATGTTCAACAACATAAAAACCTTGATTCCCTCAGTAGGTGGAATCATGGTAGGAGTACATGCTGTTCACACATTGTGTCACATGAATTCTCACTTATGTGGATTTGAGGTCCCACCCTGGCTGTTTCTGCAAACACAAAAAATCAATCAGTTTTTCTGCTTGCTTTTGGAAACAGCTGTAAATCAATCTTCTCTTTTCAAATGAAAGGAGACCAAAATTTACACTTATGCCTGAAGATAGAAAGCCACTATATTTGATATGTAATACATAAGGATCACTTCCAACAAGAAACCCAGGACCCCCCAACTAAAGACATACCAGACTGAACTTGACCAAACCTGTTAGAACCTATGACTAAGGAATGTGTAGGAAAACAAAAGTCATTCCTATTCCAAGGGGCAAGCCAACCAAATAAGGCTGCTCTGGAAAATTGAATCCAGCCATCAGGCCCATCATTTACATACATGTTCTTTGAAAAGAACAAGTCTTGTACCTTCCATACTTTAATGGAATTGTCATTAGAGGCAGAAACAATATACTCTCCATTAGGAGAAAATGCTACAGACCAGACTGAGCGTGTGTGCCCCTGAAATGGACCTACCACAGTCTGACCAGTAGTTGCATCCCAAATCCTGATGGTCTTGTCTGAAGAGCCAGAAACAATATGCCTTCCATTAGGAGAATAGGCAACAGATCTAACCTGACCTGTGTGCCCCTGGAATGGACCTGCTATTATCTTGCCAGTGGTTGCATCCCAAACCATAATGGTATTGTCATTAGAGCCAGAAACAATATGCCTTCCATCAGGAGAAAAGGAAACAGACAGGACCTTATCTGTGTGCTTCTGAAATAGATCTACCATAGTCTGACCAGTAGTTGCATCCCAAACCAAAATAGTTTTGTCATTAGAACCAGAAACAATATGCTTTCCATCAGGAGAATAGGCAACAGACTGAACTGAACCTGTATGCTTCTGAAGTGGACCCACCACAATCTGGCCAGTGATTGCATCCCAAATTCTGATAGTCTTGTCTGAGGAGCCAGAAACAATGTACCTTCCATCAGGAGAATAGGCAACAGACCTAACCTGACCTGTGTGACCCTGAAATGGACCTGCCACAGTCTGGAGGGTGGTTGCACCCCAAACCATAATAGTTTTGTCATTAGAGCTAGAAACAATATGCCTTCCATCAGGAGAATATGCAACAGACTGGACCCAATCCTTGTGCTCTGGAAGCAAACTTGCAATAGCCTGGCCAGTAGTTGCATCCCAAATTATGATAGTGTTGTCATTGGAAGCAGAAACAATGTGGCTTCCATCAGGAGAATAGGCAACAGACTTGATGCTATCTGTGTGCCTTAAGAACAAGCTTTCCATAGTCTGGCCAGTAGCTGCATCCCAAATTTTAATAGTCTTGTCATCAGAGCCAGAAACAATGTGTCTTCCATCAGGGGAATAGGTAACAGACAAGATATGGTGTGTATGTCCCTGAAATGGACCTGCCACAATTTGGCCAGTAGCTGCATCCCAAACCCTAATGGTCTTGTCATTTGACCCAGAAACAATGTACCTTCCATTGGAAGAATAAGCAACAGACACAATCTGCTGTGTGTGCCCCTGAAATGGACCTGCCACAGTTTGGCCAGTAGTTGCATCCCAAACTCTGATAGTTCTGTCTGAAGAGCCAGAAACAATATGCCTTCCATCAGGAGAATAGGCAACAGATCTAACCTAATCTGTATGTCCCTGGAATAGATCTCCCACAGTCTGACCAGTGGTTACATCCCAAACCCTGATGGTTCTATCTGTAGAGCTGGAAACAATATGTTTTCCATCAGGAGAATAGGCAACAGACAGGACCTGAACTGTATGCCATTTAATTGGGCCTGTTACAGTCTGGCCAGTAATTGCATCCCAAACTCTGATAGTGCTGTCTGAAGAGCCAGAAACAATATGCCTTCCATCAGGAGAATAGGCAACAGACCTAACCCAATTTGTATGCCTCTGGAATGGATCTGCCACAGTCTGGCCAGTAGTTGCATCCCACACTTTGATAGTCCTGTCTGCAGAGCCAGAAACAATATGTCTTCCATTAGGAGAATAGGCAACAGACTTGATACTATCTGTGTGCCCCTGAAATGGACCTGCCACAGTTTGGCCAGTAGTTGTATCCCAAACCCTGATGGTGTTGTCATAAGAGCCAGAAACAATGTGTTTTCCATCAGGAGAATAAGCAACAGATCGAACACCTTCAGTGTGCCCTTCCAGAAAATGAGTGATTGCTGGCCACACAGCTGGGTATGCAGAAGTCATTGAGATATGGTCCTTTAATTGGTCTACCCAGAGTGTATGGAGCACTGAGCTTGAAGGGGTCTGTGCCATGGCTGATAGATACAGATGTGGAGTAGAATCCCTGAAAACAGGTGCAAATGTTTCAATGAACCTAAATCCTTCCAATGATAAGGCAGCAATCTCATGGTCCTGATATGATCTCTGATCAACATTATCCATTTGTCTACAACTTCTGAACCCACCTTGGCCCAGGTTTGCAGAATGGTGCAGGTCTCTAGGGCAGAGATAATAGATGAATGTGGTGAGGAAAGATACAAAAGACTAATGGCTTCAACCCAGTAGGAGAAGAACTTCTTGAAGAAGAGTGTGATCTCGTCCAACAATTCTGAGGTACAATGGGTATGCTGTAGATGGTGCATCCAGTATCGACATGAATAAGATAGGTAAGCAGGAATGCAATTCTTTGCTTGACAGTTCAGATATGGAAGAACCTTAACATTGCAAAGTCGGGAGTCTTTCAAGTTGCACATGTTGAACTTGAGCATATTGCACATGCAATCAAGCAATGCTTGTCCAAGAAAGAGAAAGTCTTCTGCCAGCAAAGCAACATGGTAGCCATGACTGCGACTCTCATCCAACAAGAAGTCACGGAATGATGTATGGAGCGGGCGAATTGGTCTTTTTTCGTCAAGTACCCCGTCTAACAGTGATCCCAGGGGCTTGACGACCTCTTGGACATCCAGACTATTACAAAAAAGAGTGCTGAGCGACGCTAGCGACAACAGCTCATAGAGTGATAGTATGATCACCATCACCATATCATACTGCTGTCGTGCACTCTCTGAGGCAAAAACTTGTTTGAGAATGGTTTTCAAGATGATCCGATAGATGCTATCAAGTGGATGGACAGATTCATTGTCGCTACCCTCGGTGAGTAACTCAAGCCGCTCCATAGGCCTGAGCACAGCAGCCCCTTCACTCTGAATAAAGTCGCATGCAGTCCTTGCCCACTGGAACAAATGATGGGAACGGTGGACAAGTGTCCGACACCACTCCTTGTTCAGCCGAGAGGATTCGAGTTCAGAAATCTCTCCAAGGTAATGGTAAATGAATTTCTCAACATCTTCATCGACGGTCTGGTCGGGGATGTCACCCATTCGTTTATGAACGAGTTGTGGATTAGATGGAAATGCAGAGACAATATCTTGTTCCAGCTGAGCTGTGATAAAGATGCAGAGGTTCATTGGTAGAGTACTATCAATGAATTGTGTGGAAATTACATGTAGGAGTTGTTGATGGCAGGCCACATCACCACTTTCATCAAGGGCATCGATAACAATGACAAATGGTTGGCCAGAAAGATACTTGCTAGGCTTGACGATGAGATGGGAATTGATAGAACGGAGATCTCAACTGGTGGATACCCTGGTTATCCTTCACGATACTCCAAAGGGCAGACTCGTACTGAGCATCACGGTCTGAAAGGTCCCGTGCAATAGTACTATAAAGGTTCCCTGGGTTCCGCCTCCCAACATCATCACTAGAGAAACAGTAGAGTGACCCAAGCCTCTCTTGTTCTTCGTATAGTTGAGTGATGGTGTGTGCGACGGCAGACTTTCCCAACCCAGCGATGCCAGTCAGAAGGTACACAGATGGCATCTTCATCAGGATCATCGAGAATAGTGCAAATCTCGGATATAAGAGACATGCAAGTCCCCGGAAGACAACCCCTCTCTGCCAATCTAGCACCGGGTGCATATGGTATCTCGTTCAGGTCGCATTCCCCTGTGTCGCGCCACATGAATAACTGAATAACATCAAAAAACTTCAACATACCAATATGTCCCACGAGTGCGGTCTCGAGTACTCACAAGTTATACTCATAATCGGTAATCTTCACATCAAGGTTGAAGATCGTGTATTTTCCTGCCTTGATCCCTAGATATACAATAGATATAATGGTCGGATCAAATCTATGACAACTCACAGGCATTCTTTTGTTGAGCATATTCAACAATGAACTCGGCACAATGCTTAACCTCCTGACTCAGACCTGTGACAGTCTCCAAACATGCCGTGATTTTCTTCAACGGTTCGGCTTCCTGGACAAATGAGAAGACATCGCTCATCGTATCAGCTAAGCGATGAATATCACCATCACAATTCCTCAGGCTGATCAGCACCTAAATGGGTGGGATAAGTGACGATGTGAAAAGGTGAATAACACAGACCTGAGTTACACTGGATATGACAGACCACGCTAGACTCATGTGCGAGTGCACCTATGTCAAATTTAGAAAGTAGAGAAACTGGACAAGAAGTTGCAAATACTGCTGCAATGCCTATAGTGATCTTGTTGAACAAGGAGAGCCTGCCTAATAGAACACCTCATCTTTTCTGCAGTATTTGCAACTTTGTAGCCATCAACTTTAATTTCCTACATTCTCTCTGAGGCAATGTCTGGGATGGTGGATCCACCGCAAAAGTGGCCAATTGGATCGCTTCTGCAAGCATCGTGATCGATTCATGGAGGTCGACAAGATCCCCAGATAGGTAATAACGATTTGCCAATGCAAGACCGAGATTGGCCACCCTCTGTTGCCTGTCAAAATAGTTACACGGAATATCCTCCATCGCTTGGTGCAGGTTCGGGATCAACTTGCTAGCTCCAGCTACACTGTCAGGGCTCATAGCCGCATAAAGAGCGCACGTCTGATATACCAGATCAGCAGCTCTACATTCGTGGCTGTCTATGGAACGAGTTTTCTGAACCTCTGTGGCGAGTTCTGTGACTTTGCCTGGATTGAACTCTCTGGCGTCCTGTTTCTCGTAGTGGGATAGGAGAGCCTGAGATAGTTGTAGTAACGTCACAGGGTGATCTGGATGACCAGGCTCTCACAACTTGAGTGATTGTTGGTAGTACAAGATGGATGTTGATAGGTTTGTACTTGAGCCGTCAATGTGAGAGTAGCTGAAATACGCAAAGGCTAGGTTGGATAGTGCAGCGGAATGACATTGATGACCAGGAGGGCAATGACATATGGTGGACTCGAAATATTCAATAGAGGCTATAATGTTCTCTTTTCTTCTGTCGTCATGATAGCAAAGCAGAGCATTGTGCCCATGATCGGTTAGCTGGGCAAGTTCAGAACACATTTCCCAATCAAACTGATAAGAGAATGCACTCAGGAAGAAAGTGAGTATTCAAGTATTGCCTACTTATGTCATCATATGTGAGAGATTGAGGGCTAAGGCGCTGTTGTTTTGTCTCAATAAGAACAGGAACTGAAGAATGAGGTGTTCCAGGTCCTCCTTTTTCATGTGACCATTATGCAGATATTCAGGGCCTAGTATGGTCGTATGCTCAATCTGTACTTACTGTGAGTGCCTCTGAGCAAATCCCCGACATAGATTTCTGTCTTGCAAAGGCTTTCTCCATCTCCTAGCATAGGAGAGAACTTGAAGGATCCACGAACCGAAAGCTGAATCTTGGCAGATGGTCTGGATGGCCTGGAGTTTATGAGAAACATAAGACTGAAGAACGAACAAATTGTCTTACAATTGAGTGCAAGTATGCTACTCAAGTATGCTGTCATTCAGGTGTACTGGCTTATTCTCGGTTTTTCTCTTCTTGTCATCGAATTCAATGAGGACATAGAATTTGATGGGCATCCAACTCAATCTGACAGTAAAATCATCAACTCAAATACCTATTTGTCAACGATCTCATCTCTCCTAAAGAACAAGAGAAGGCAGATATGTACGTGTTATGATGACATAGTTATCAGTAGATGGCTTTGAGTTCCAAAATTCTTCCACTTGAGGCATCTGTTTGATACTAACTCCAACTGAAGTAGTATCATCATTGCTAGGAATACAATCTGGTGAACATTTGAATGCCGTTAACGAGTCATTGCACACCTTTGGCTACGGAGATATACAGTCACTAAAATTGATCAGACTCTCGCCAACAACTACATAAATGGGGTACTTGCAATCCTCGGGATCAGAGACCAGCGAGTAGTGCACTGATAAGAGTTCTTCAGCACGATCTTTTCGCATGAAGTCTTCCAAGGTTATATCCTCCTGGAAAATGAGTTCAAAGAGAATTAGATTGAAGATATGGCTACAAACAGTCTCAATCAACGTCATCCATTCAGTGTTATGTGTGACCGCCACCAACGCATCCTGATCCTAGAGAAAAAGTAAGGTTCAATTGTACGACGGTTCAGGTACCTCAAACCTTGTTGAACAAGTATTCATTGATGAGATTGGAAGGATGGAAAGGTGGCTAAATGTGGCTCAGAAAGCAAACTCTGCAAAATTTGTTGACACTAACTGGTGATAACATGGGTACACAGTCAACTTCTGCGTCTTTATGGTGGCGATCCAAACCGCGGTGCTTGCTAAACAACCGTATCAGAAACTTAGAGAAGGCACAGTGGCTTTTGTGCGGCAGAACAGTGGGCACCAGGTGGACCTCCGGTTCAGCAGTGAACCATCTGAAGACTTTGTCCCATACTGCGATCTTGAACCCAGTTATGAACAGAGTTTGATTTTCGTTTCTGCTAGACCTAGGCACATCGCGGTATTCCACAGGAAATGTACACCTCCATTCTCTCCTCGTAGTGATACCCTCACCTTCCCGTGGTATGACCATCATTTGGTGAGGTCCTGTGGTTGAGATATCATGGAAAGACCCAAGAGACCAAGACCGCGCTTTACGGAACCCAGTGATCAGGTAGAGGGAATTGTTGCTGATACTCTTGCCGTAGGCTTCCTTGGCATCTTTGTACCAGTGCAACACATGCTTCACCGCCAGCTTGCGAAATTGCTCGTTGGCGGAAAGGCCGTGGGATGTGGAACCATAATGGAGGATCAGAATTGCACCTTTATCGGATGATGCAGTGAATTCATAATGTCCAGCCCTTTTGATCTGCATGTCAGCACCGTTTTTTGACATCAATGTAACAAAAGGTCACTGTTGCGAAGGACGAATAAGCTGGGTTATGCCAGGGGAAGTGATGACGCATCCGAGAGGATCAGCGTCGGGTTGAATGGCGACATCATCCTCAAGATGAATCTCAATTGGATCGAAGTCAAGAGTAACATGAAGCCTCTGTTGATGGAGAGCATGATGATGATTGTGAGTTACGTTGAAGAGAACATTGAATCTGCCATCACGGTCAACAAACCCAACGTCCCCAATCTGTAGTCTGTCTTGCTGATAGATTGATGGGAGATTACTTGATGGTTCTGGACACCACAGTGGGTATCCATGATGACTTGGAAGACATTTTGCATACACATTCTGAGGAGACATGTCCATGCTGTGGAGAGCAAAGGGCGAAGAGGTTGGAGGAGAAAAGTGTCCATTCAATTCCCTCCCTGTTCAATTCCCTTGTGTTTACGGATTTCGCCGAGAAGTGCAGCTTATGAATAGCACAGCCCTTCAGGCAAGTCTTGGACCTGGAAATTTGGTGAATTACTGTTTGACAGGTCAACTACATACGTGCGCTAACACAAAACTAGCATAAGATCACATGGGGACACCATGTTGTTACATTGGCACTGATGATAATTTATTTTACTTCCCACAGTGGCAACGTGTTTCTACATGACGCACAACATCAACATTTCCTCAAACTGAGATCAAAGCTGCAAGTTGTCCAGACAGATTTTGCGGGTACCATACATGGGTCCACAGGTTTACATGCGACTCCTTCCCTTGCCACTATTGTGCGTTGTTGTCAATGTGGTGGTGGGCATGCTGTTGCATGTCTCTACCCTCGTCGTTGTCATTGTGGTGGGAGCATGGTAGCCAACATGTCATCGTTGCTGTAGGGGGTTATGGGGATATGGGGACACCTTGCCGCTTCATTGCAGGTGGTCGGTGGTGTGCCATCTTTGCCTTACCTCTATGGCATGGTGGATGCGTGTTTGAGGTGCCCCCATCTTCCTCCTCCTCGTCACTGTAGTCCACATGGTGGTGCCGTTGCACCCCCTCACTACCCACACCGTTGGGGTTGTGGTTGGCGGGTAGCCGTTGCCGCAGTGCGGGGGTAGCGCCTCCTTGCCGTCCTGGTGGTGGTGGGCTCGCAGTTGTGTGACCTTGTCATCCCTTCCGCTGCCGTCTTCGTCATGGTAGTGGTGGGTGTGGCATTGTGTTGTGTGCCACCCCCGCTGGCATGGTGTCGCGCACCCCTTCATCCCCTCATCGCAGTGGAGTGGTGGTGCAGGTTGTTGCGCAGTCCTCACCTTCCATGTTGTCACGTGGTGGTGACAGGCAGACCGCTGCCTCCTGCTACCCCGTTGCTGTTGTTGCCAAGGTGGTAGGCATGTCGTTTCGCCACTACTCCCTCGTCGTTGGTGCTGTGGTGGTGAGTGCCCCGTTGCATGCCCTAGCCTTCGCCGTTGTCATGGTAGTAGTAATGGCAGTGGCGGCACCAGTGCATCGTTTCGCACCCCACATTGTTGTCGGCGCTATGGTAGTAGGTGCACCGTTGCGTACCATCACCCTCGTTGTTGTCGTGGTGATGGCAGGGTGGAGTGGATCATATCAATGAAAACAGTCGAAGATTATTAATACTTGGAAACAACCGACGGAAACAGCCGACAGAGTTGGCCAACAAACTCAAACCTGTCCCCTTCAGGTCCAGGAATACAACAGATACAGTAATACATTGACTACTGTCTACCCACCATGTGGTATCCATGTACAAGCTTAAAATTATCAGTAGATAGTGACCCATCAAAATGTTCATGGTTCCACGAATGAATCGACCGGATCTATGCAGCCATGACCCAAGAAATCCCCTGCCGCTTGTGCACCGCAAACGCTTGCTGGCCAGGGAGGACCACACACTTCACAGAACCCGTCGATGCGGTCGTTGTCAGCAGGCTGAATGGCACACCTGTGCTCAGAGCTGGGCTCACAGGCAACCCAGATGTGGAAGGCGCCACAATAAGTGTCGCCACAGGAAGGCCCAGAAAGGTGTACTGTATGGGTGTGTTGAAGACTGTGGGATCGTAGATCTCAGGGTCAGTATCTGAACAACCCCCGGGGAACGTGACCTCCTCGTTCGTGGTAGCCACGCCCACTAATGTTGACCTATGTAGGGACGGTATTTGGTTGGGACGAGGGGAATGAGATGGACATGGTAGTAACCTGCATGCAAGAGGAGTAAAGTTCGGTGCCTCCAATAGTGGTTGCCAGGTGGAGGGCGCTGATTTTGTGATGGATCAGATACTGTCTGCTTTGCAGGGTGGACAGAAGGGTCACATTTGCCTGATACAGATGGGTCAATGCTCTTCACGACGTGTAGATGTAGGATGTACTAATGTTCTGCTGATACTAAGTCACATTGCCTGGTTCAAGGCCAATCTCCATCACGGTTCTAACAAATTTCTTACAAGGTCCTTGTAAGAGATTACATACCCTGTAATAAGCAAAATATGCACATATCCTTATAATGCTAGGTCCTATTGCAAACAACCCCCATGCAGATTGATATGTGACAATTGCAACTTTCTTATATTAATGGTCAACGTCTTTATGATTTATGTACCTTACAAAACGCTGTGCAGCTTATAATACTAGGTCCCATTAGCAAAATATATCAGGTTTATTGTCTTGTGACAGTTGTCTATTCCTTACACCAATGCTCAAGGACCATAGAAATCATGTACATTACAACATGGTGTCTACAATATAATGCTAGGTCCTCTTAGTAAATTCCACCGGGCTGACATGTGTGCCCGAGACCTCTCAAAATTTTATATATTCTTATCACGCATATGTGACTTAGAGTCCGACACATATTAGAAATGTGGATGTAAAGTCTCTGGGTTTGAAAGACAAGGGAATCGTCCTTGGCATCTGAACTACCACCTGTGAGTCACTCATTTCACAACAAAAAAACTTAAACTGTTATCCTCAACAACATGCCATCTTATTCAGGTTAGCTAGAAGTGTAATTAAGTGCTATGCTGCTGTCATGTACAAACAATATACGAATTCGTATGTAATACAATAATCATTCTTTTTGCACATCGTTATCGGAATTCTTAAATTTCTTCATTCCGACAATTACAGGCTCACATCGTAGTCATTTACTGTACTAGTTCAAATTCTCAAATCTGTTTACATTATTCTGCTCGAAAGCTCTATCAAATACACTATTCGGCTATGATGGTCACCGCCGGCTCCACTGTGTTGCCGATCCAACGCTTCTTGAAGGAAGCAGCTACAGAGCCTGCCCCAACATCTTGCGGACTGTATTCGAGAACGGCCTCTACCCCAAATACTTCCCTAGGCATTTGATTGACTTTATGGGATGTGATGAGGTGTAAGGAGTTCTTACCTGTTCCACCATAACAACAACTCGTCCACAAAGGCCTTATCCTTGGCGTTGTCTGTACCCTCGAACCATTCGATGATGTTCTGGTAGAACTGTTGATGGCTAAAGAGGTCGTCCTTCTCCCTCCAGGTTCCACAGCTTGACAAGGCAAAACGAAGCTAATGAGAATGAACCAATCAATTTAATATGCTACCGTGAGTGGGTACTTACTTGGACAGCTGTATATGCGATCGCTTGTGGAGTGACCCTCTTCATGTTAAGTAGTGCAGCAACGTGGCAACAAGTTCGTCTTTCTCCACATCCACGTTTGTATGGAATCCGATAAGTAACACCATCGTTGTCATTGTCGTTGTGGTCGTTGTGGTCGTCAGCCGAGCTTGGAGAGGTAAATATTAACTTGAAGGCCTGTAAATATTCATAATAAGCGGTGGCAGTTTTTGTGGAACAGACAACGTACCTTCAGTAGTAAACCACCTTTGAACAAGCCGCCCACCAGGACCTCGGGGTCATAGTTGTTGCCATAGAGGAAGTTGGGCCAGGAGTTCGCAGTGACCAGACAATCCGGTTGAAATTCTCGGATCTTCTGGCGGATACTGGACGAGCATGTGGTTTAGTGTGTACGCATCAATAGACAGGAGATCTCACAGAGGGTCCTCCCAATTGTATTCTACTGGGCAAAGCAATCTGCCCGTGGCATTGCTGCGAAATCCCCGAACCCTTTTGCTGTGGGCTTTGATTCTAGGGCGTCCGGTGTCCGCGACGAGCCATGCAACCACAGTAGTCTTCAGACGAAATGTGTTGTCGCACCATGCACGGTCTGCACCACCAGAGATCTATAGCCACACGTTAGTTCCATTGAGCCTGCACCTTCACTGGTCGTACTCACCTTCTTCAGAATGTGATCCAGCTTGGCAGGGTCTTGGTTCCTTAGAATCCAAACAAATAGTTCAGGGAGATAGACTTTAAGCGCTTCGAAGCATGTGTACCGCCGGTTCTCCCTGCAACCAAATCTAGTAAATGGACCATAAGAACCTCACAACTTACTCTTTCGTTCTATCATTGGCTC
>JBBPUG010000951.1:0-13615 GCA_038094535.1 Tubosaeta aff. alveolata | reverse complement strand
AAAAGCCGGCCGGAGCTGCTTGGTCGAGCGAAGGAGATAGCCCTGGAATACCTGAGAGCGATGGTTGGCAATATATAATAATGCACGGGGAATGTTGAACAGGAAGAAGACGAAGATAACGAGGACGATGAACAAATCCAAACCATGCGCCAAGGAGCGGTCCGAAACCCTTGGTGCAGACGTGGAAACGGAAGCGAGTTCTTCGATCTGCATGATATATCTTTCATGCAGTTGTTACAAGGAGTTTCCGGAAATGAATGGTTCTGGAAGAGCACCGATTGGGGGAAGGGGCTAGGAAACACGGGAGACGGCACATGCAGAGTGCTTTTTTTATCAGAATCTGGAACGCATCTTGTGCTGGAAGTCCTGTAGCCATACGATTCTCGACGAAGATTATTGCGACGAACCGATGCATTCCCCTTTTCCGAAAGTGACAATAACCAGGGACGGATGGAGGGGGCCAACCCCAATTTGAATGGCCAGAAGTCAAACAGAGGCTGAGGCAATGAGTTGTACGTCTTCGCATCGCGGTGAGTCGCACTGTCTGCGACAAAGGCAAACGTGAAAACTTCTGGACTAGTTCTGAACAGTAAGCCGCAAGAACATGACGACAACCGGGAACCTGTAGTGCGAATCTTTTCGGGCAAAGAAGCACCGTGAAACAGAAGCAAAAAGAAATTAGTAAAATTCTAACTGTATACCTTTGCCAACACAGCATCGGACATAAACCTAATCGGCGGGAATGATGTAACATCTGAAGTCGTTTGGGACGATTTTATCAATGTGGAAAGAGGCCACTGTGAGCATCCGAAATGTCCAGGCAGTGCAGATAAAGATAGCTCTAGCAACCTTCCTCCGTAAGCTCAAAAGAACCCCGCTGATTCGGCCCTAGCTAGCAACTAGAGTCTGGATGCGAGTTGGCTATGCAGTTCGATTGCAATCACTACCCTGAGACACCAGTACACTCCGGACTCGGCTCCTTGCCAAGCAAGCTAGCAAGAGAAACCCGGACGGTCGTCCTGTCAAATTTGACATCATCTTGGTTATCTTGGCGTCTAGCCCCAGAAACTTCGAAGGACTGACTACGATCCATCTGCAGAGAGATGTCAAGTACAGTCGTGTATGGCGGTTAGCACTGTAATCTCGTTGGAGGAAGTACTTTGAACTGATGAGAAGTGGCCCGAGGCAAAATCTCAAGAAAGACAAGTAAGCGGTTGCGATGTAAACGGGCGCGGCGTCGGTCTGCTTACCGTCCACTGCTATCACGTCGTGTTGAGGCCCTGTTTTATCTTATTGTAAAGTTCAGTCGACCATATTTGGTTGTCCAAGCACTTGGGTTAGTGGCACGTCATGATTGGAGATTCTTCCCTTGAATCAAACGAATAATTCAACGAGGGCAGGATGCAAGCCAAGTCCTTGCGGGATACATACAGCATTGAGTGCAACCACCGCGGGAGGCGGCCATGTGATAAGGTACTACACGTCAGCGACACAGCCACCTGTCTGGGACTCAAGAGAGTCGTCCGTCATTCCTTTTAATCAACCCCGTGCGGTATGTGTTACATATCTATGGATACTGACAACGGTTCATGTAGTTATACGCGAACGAGATAGAGTTTCGAGCTGTCGGACAAGAAGGCACACGTTCCACACACGTTGTCGCCACCACTTTAGATCATCTCCGAGGTCCGCATTGTCCTACATAATACCGTCCTCTGTGAAGTATGGACCTTCTTCCCTCTTTGGTACTTATAATTGTACCGTGCATCGAGGCAACCACGCAGTCTTTCTTTTAGCCCTTACCGTCTCTCCTTCATCTAGTTATCGACGAGGCCTTGGCAACTCCAAGCGCCCTCAGACCTTTTCAGTTTGTTGCACACCTCATCGAACGACTCAGCACCGTCCTCTTGCGGAGCCCTCACTTGCGTTCTCACTCTCCTTTGGCGCCGCGTGCATCTTTGAAGATCCTGTCTGGTGCTGGCATCTATTCTCTGAATATCAAGACATTCTGGGGACTTCTTAATGATGGCCGTTGACCCTGTTACTCTCGTCTTCCACATCAACATTCTCATTATCGCTCTGGTCACTGTGTTCGCACTTTCAACCCTTCCGCGTGCACTCGCCCGTTTTTCCTCCCCTGCAGAATGGAGTCATGGGTATATTCTCCGCTCAATACGCGTCGGAACCCGACGT
This sequence comes from Tubosaeta aff. alveolata, assembly GCA_038094535.1. Lineage (NCBI taxonomy): Eukaryota > Fungi > Basidiomycota > Agaricomycetes > Boletales > Boletaceae > Tubosaeta > Tubosaeta aff. alveolata. The sequence goes on along the minus strand of JBBPUG010000951.1, from coordinate 11,422 downwards.
ATCCGTGGAGTGAAAACCAATCAAATATCTTATCCTAAAGGAAATCAAGACCCTGGATCATCCAACGAAAAGGAACTATCGCCCCAAGTTCCGGGTTTCGCCTCTTCCTCGGGACACGAGCTTACGCGGGGGGGCTTTGCATCTGAGGAATCCCATACGTACATTTCCCACACGAATCTCCTTCGTCATGCCTCCACTCGCACCTTAGGACCGACCTCGACCCTCCCTCCGCATGTCCGCGCATGGTCTGCGGTCATGCCACCTATGGGAGGTTTTCTAAGGCAACGACTTGATGCCGGCTTTAGCGTGGGCCAAGCGCTCATACTGGGGGTATACGCAGCAGTGCTTGTATACGCGTCATTCTTGCAAAGTAACCCGTTTAGTGATCCGTTGAGAATGGGTATCGTTGCAATGTCGCAGCTCCCAGTGGTCTATTTACTTGGGACGAAGAATAATCTGGTGGGGATGTGTGTCGCAATGGGATACGAGAAAGTAAGTTTCTGCCCGTGTTCGTGTGTGCTGTTCTCGATCTTCCCGAATAGCTCAACTATATACATCGTTTTTCTGGTTTGATGTTGGTCTTGCTTGCCAATATCCATGGTATGGGTTATAGTGAGTTCATTTTATATATTTTATTGTTGGACAGCGGATGAGTATTGACCTGTCGATAGTTTATAGGTGGACTTTTGATGGCGTATTTACCGAAAACATCCAACTCACTGCAAACAAAATGGCATTCCTTGCCCTAGTTTCCTTGGACGGTTTATTTATCTTTTCGACTTCGTTCTGGCGGAGGAAGGCTTACAATGTCTTCTTTGCCACACATATGATCGGTTTCGTTGTGTTCCTTCCTGCGGTAAGTTTTACTTTTCAAGAGAAATCGTTGCCACTGAGGTTGCTTTGTGATGCATGGACAGGTCTATGCCCATGAGAGGCTTACATTGCATTACATTTTTGCTGCCACTGCTGTGTACGGCCTCGATCGCATTATCCGCCTCTTTAAGACGCGTATTTTCAATGCCCGCATCCGGCCTATTCCGGATCTCTCCCTTACGCGTATCGAGATTCCTGCGTTGAATGCGGGTTGGCGAGCGGGTCAGCACGTCCGCATACGTGTATTATCGTCCGCGATGGGCTTGATTGGTTGGGCAGAAGTGCATCCATTCACAATAGCTAGCGTCGCCAAGACCCCAGATGGCCTCGTGTTGATGTGCAAGAATGCAGGTGGGTGGACGAAGCGGTTGTACGAGTTGGCGAAGGTTGCGGGGTATGGGTGTGAAGATGGGGAAACTAGTCGGACGGTTACAGTGATGCTTGAAGGCCCGTATGGTACGACATTTTGACCCCCGTCGATCCAATTATGGACTCACTTTGAGCAACAGGTGGAACAGGACACTCGGTATTTGCAAGTTTCTCGGCGGCGATGTTTGTTGTCGGAGGCAGTGGGATCACTTTTGCACTCGGGGCAATCCAGGACCTTATCCAGGTGGGTTGTCTACGTGTCATCTGACTGAATCTTGACAACGTGAGTTAGAGGGATCATGATGATTCTAGTAGGGTCAAGCTCATAGAACTTATTTGGTGCATCCAAGATCCTTGTGCGTTTGTTTCTTTGTCAAAACACACTACTTTTACGATGGAGTCTGATCCTGTGTCAAATGTCGCACAGGCGCGCTCAACCCACTTCTTCCGCTGTTCAGCTCCCTTATGCAGCAAAGCACACGCACGCCCCTTCGAATTTCGGTTCATTACACGCGCGCGGCAGATGTCCCGCCTGCAAAAGACTTTCTGCCACCAGGACTGACACTCACCGCGGGACGTCCCAGGATTGCCAAAGTACTGGACGCAGTGATTGCGCGAGCGGTATCGTATGGGACAGGTGTCAAGGGATACATGAGCATAACGGGTGTCGTTGTCGGCGTGTGTGGACCCGTCGGAATCGGGGACGAAGTTTCGCAGGCTGTGTCCGCAGTAGACCCAGGAAGGAGATGGGCAGTTGGAGGTATTGAGATTCATGAAGAGTACGTTTTGTCGGCCTTTGCTTGTCCGATTTGGTTAGACTGACCGTGGAATGTAGAACATTCGGATGGTGAACGCCGCTATCTAAGCGCCGAGCGTGTGTGCAGTCTAGACGACTTAGAAAGGCGTATTTGGTTTGAGACACTTTTCGTGCCCAAGTATTCGTGTAGCTTAGCTGTACCAGCATACCCCGGGTTTATTATTTACGTTTTTGTACTCGGATGAGGCTATGGCGTCATTTTCGCTGTTCATTCGGATGTTGTGGAGCCAGACAGAGACCGCCGACCTGACCTAACTCCGCTTTTCCTTCTCAACCTACAAACGTTTGAGCCAATTTCGTCATCGCTGGTGCCTACCAGTGATCGGGTCTCGTGAAAGTCACCGTTGTAGACACTCGGCCAATGGGATTGAAGCAGGCCGATCTTGCATGGAGTCCACTTGGCGATTGTCCGTTCAACGGCGCAGGCAGAACCCATCTAGTTGCCTTCCATCTTCTGACAGTCATTCTGGAAAATTCATCGCCGTTTCGGTTGACGGCCTTTGCATGCAACAGGAATCCCCTCTCTTCTTCGGATACCACAGAGTCCGGTGACCATGCCAGATTCAACGGGCGGACACGAACAACACTCCAAGTACCGAAAAAGCACAAGCGAGATCACAGCGCTATGTATTCTGCCGGAGGCCGTCGAATCACAAAAATCGCGGCTCCATGACGGGAACTGATTTTGCCTTTGTTCGTGTCTGAAGCGAGATGCGCGAAATGAACGCACTTTTAGCGATTGGTCGCCCCCGGATTTGGCCTATCTGGGAAGGAGATAGTGGAGGCCGAGCTACAGGTATAAAAGTTTTCCGTTCGACATTTGCCCATCCATCTTCTTCTGATCCGTCTCCTAGGCTGCTGGATGTCTTCAGTCCCTTCTTATGTGCTGAGCGGTGAGCACGACCCTCATCAATGGAGCAAATGGAGGCGATGGACGATCACCTTCGTCATCTGGAACTGTATTGCACCCGTGTGAGTAGCTCCTCCGTGTGTGCCAACAATGATGGGTTCTCACGCTGTTTGTTACAGTGATCTTGCCCTTACATTTTATGTGAGTGGCCAACTATGCCTCTGCAAGCAGATGACGTGCTAAGTACTCTTGTAGTCTGGTATTCAGCAGCAGATCCAAAATGATTTCCATACGACGGAATCTATCGTCACTCGGCGTAGGCCTCTACAACTTTGCAAGTCGAGGAATGCTATTCATGTTTGCTCCTCTAACATCCATCGCAAGGCGCCATTTTTGGGCCACTCATATTTGGTCCATTGAGCGAGCTGTATGGTCGCCGGCCTGTCTACGTGATATCCATGGTAGGATTCACTGGTCTGTTTTCTGTGTGTCTGCCTGTCTCGCAGAGAGCAGCTGACACTGCACAGTACTCTCATTCTGCACCGCATTGTCGCCATCTATTTTTGCTTTACTTGCGTTGCGTGCCCTCGTGGGCTTGTTCGGGTCTGGTGTCTTCTCACTTTATGGCGGTTCACTTTCGGATATGTTTAATCCTCGCGAACGCGCGCCGCTGGTGGCACTCTTCACGATCATGTTACAAGGTGCACCTACATTTGGCCCTATTCCGTCGTCGGTGTTTGGCGCGTTTGTACCCTGGCGTTGGTTGATGGGGTTCATCGCCGTTTGGGCTGCACTCATTGCTGGGCTTGTCGCGCTGCTTCCGGAGACGGAGCCTACTGCAATCCACAAAAGATTTGCACAGAAACAAGGCATCTCGATGGCTCCCACTCGGGACGCATTGACTGTTTGGAAAGAAGCACTTTTTACGCCGATTAGTGAGTAGTGGAACTCGAGGGCGTATACGACAACCTGACGTCAATCTTTCTAGTCATGCTTCGACACGAACCAATCGTTACGTGGACCACACTTTATCATGCATTTGTCTACGGACTTCTGTTTCTCCTTCTCGAGGTGCCTTGAGATTTCCATTTTATTTCTGATGTCACTGACGCTTACCGCAGGCTTATCCATACGTCTTCACGTCCCTCTATGGCATGTCTCGCCAAGAAACTGGCCTTGTCTTCCTTGCACCTTGGGCTGGTAATCTCCTGGGCGTCGTCGTCTATTTTCTCTTCCTCAAACCGCGGCATCGGGCACTCCGGAACCAAGTCTTTTCGCAGTCTTGTGGAAAACGCGAGATCTCCCCCGAAGAACGACTCCCTGGTGTCCTCATCGCCTCCCTCTTCACCCCAATTGGCATGTTTTGGTTCGCACTCTCCGCGCACCCAGATGCACCCTACATGCTCGCAGTCCTATCGGGTATTCCCGTAGGGATGGGGATGACGCTCATGCAGCTCTCCCTGCTCAACTACTACATCGATCTCTATCCCACCCGTTCGGCTTCGGTCGTCGCGGCCAACTGCGCCGTGCGAAACATTGCAGCGACGGTGTTCCCGAGCTTGGCGGTGCCGTTGTACAGCGCGCTGGGGATCTGGAACGCCAGCATTGCGTTGGCGTGTGTGGGTTGCGTTGGCTTCCCGACGGGGGTGATCTTGTTGGCGTATGGAAAACAACTGCGTGCGCGGAGCCGCTGGGCGATGCAGGACGCGGTCGGCGTCGCTCCGCCTGTGCCCGTGCCTGCGCATTATGTGGACGCAGTGCCAAAGTGTGTGGACGTCAGTGTGGGGGCGGCGGCGCCGTTGTTGGGGTCGTACGTCACCCAGGCCTACGGCGGCACCTCGGACGGCATGTCTTGATGGTGTCCATTTTGAAAACAGGCGGCATTACTTTTTCGTCTAACCTCACGACTAATGAACTCGTTACGACACGTGTCACGACTTATGTTTACCGTATTACAGATACTGTGACTAGGCCAGGGAGGATGGCCCACGCGGCTTTGATTCCGTTTTTACATACCAGACCGATAAATAGCAATGGACGATATGTGGAACGTCAACAATCATATTACTATTGGACAAGTGACCTGACAGATCGACAAGCTATTGGGTACGGTAGTTTAGGCTGAGCTAGTTGAAACTGGGCTGACTAACGTGGTTGATTAACCATGGTCTAGGACGATGGGTCTTTAGAGCGGGTTGATTGTGGTTGTGCATGCTTGCTTCAGGTGGATAGTTGCTGCTTGTGGTAAATTGAAATGCCAACGCCTCAGGGAATCCAAGTCTTGCACATTTCCAAACGCACAGCATGTATCAGTCGCCTGTGAGGATGTGTTCGGATCGATCACGTCGAGGACGCACCCAACTCATCGTTATCAAGGTGGCATGCGAACGGAAGGCATGAGCATATGTAGATTCAATGATGTCACATCATTATATAGCTCCAGAAGTCGCGATAAGAGCCCTTTCATGTATACATGATCACGTACCTCACTGTGAGCATAAACGCTTAGGCCCGCTCGTCCGTTCCGAACAGGGTACATCAAATGAGACGGGTATTCGGGGCCAAAAACCGGAAATCAGCTGGTGCGGCGCAACCATCAATACCCCACGGTCGGAAAAGTCAAGTCGAGCGGTGACCAAGATACATACTGACTATAAAGGAATGCTTCCATTGTGGCATTGGGGTGGGCCTCGGGCCGATTGATGCGTCGTGCTCCGGCAGGTCAAAGGAGTTACAGCAAACCAGCGATATTTACATCATGTGAATGTCATGGACTGCAGAATCCGCCGATTTTCCAAGTGGGCGCTCAAGCCTTGAGGGCAAGTGCTACAGAGCGGAGGGGTGCAGCTGGTGCAGTGTTTGGTGTACAACATGCTCGAGTTGTAGGATGTGAACAATATTGCAGATCCACGAGCGACGTCGCACAGAGGCTCAAAACCGTAGTTGGAGTTGAAGCCATTCTTGAACCCGAGGGGGATAGGTTTAATGAAACTCGTTCATTTGTTCCGCTCCAGTCGAACATGAGCATGTGTATTCAAGAGGAAACTTGGAACGTAGGGCTTCGATATATCTCACATGGCACGTAGGTCGGACCATATGCACGGGCTTCCATATTAACACGGCACGTAACTTGCAATACTACACGAGTTTCATTCTTCAGAATTTTCCAGAGCCGTGGCACATTCGTTTGCGAAGTCTAGGGAGTGATTAGACAATCATTACCAACGCGCAATGTATAAACTCACCAAAAATCCAGTTCGTGATGAGTACATCAGATTTCACGGCGTCGTCCGACCTTCTCGCAATGTCTAGAAGAAGTTGCGCAGCGCCAACGACATTTCCCTCCGCATACAAAGACTCGCATTTATATTTCTTCTGATATGCACGAAGGATCTTGGCAAGGCTCTTGGCTTTCTGTTGAGAACCGGTAGGTTCTGCGGGGAGTACCTGGGTACTGCTATCAATGTTGCGTTTGAAATCGGCAAGCTGGATACGGAGTTCTCGGATAACTTTCTCGAGATTTGGTAGTGTCCCGTCTGATGGACGTGGAAATTTAGTCAACCTGGGGAGCTCAAGTCAAGGTAACAGCAAACATACGTACTTGGGCTGGAACTGTTACTCTGTACAGCGAGATCCGCGCACAGTGACTTGATGATCTCGTTCAGGCTATCCTCCTTTTGTTTGGCCGCGCTTTGGTAGTCGGTGAGCCGGACACGGAGCTCTTGTAAGATCCTCTCCGGCCTTGCTCTCGTTTCGTCTGGCGCACATGGATCGTCAAAGGTCGGTTAGGGCTAGTTGAACCAGGAGAGCAATGAACACACTCGATGTGAGATCAGAAGGTAGTGACTTCATGGTCCCGTTTAGGCTATCCTCCTTATGTTTGGCTGTTTCTCGGAATTCTTGGATAATTTTCTCAAGATCTGAAATAGTTTCCTGGACATTGGAAGACCCCTGTGTACGCTCAGGTAATGCTTGATCATGGAATGCCTTGACTCCGTGTGCCTAAGAGCAAGTCAGAGGAAAGGCAGTGACCACCCAACGGTTATGATGATACGGACCCCAATTAACTTTTTAGCGTCTTCGAGCTCTTTGTGTTCTTCCTTGAGGGCAGGAAGCGATAAGAGTGACCGCCTTTGGCTATCATTGAGTTTTTCAATGTTGGTTGCAGCATAGCGTGTGCCGATCCGGGACTGTTGTAGACCCTTGTCATTCCCTGACTCTGAAGGTCAAGAAGAGCATACGATTTTCTTGTTCAAAGCGCGCATGCGCTTTTCCACAAGCTTGATAACGAAGCTAGATTTGTAACTGAGGGAGTCGTCGTATGTAGGAGTTTGAGAGGCTGGAAGGAGCTGGTGGGCGGAATCCTCGACATCGGTCTCACTGGGGGTTCTATCGAGGGAGACGAGGCTAGCGGTAGACATATCTGTCATGATAAGGTAAATGGATTGAACGAAGCAGAGCGCTGAGCACTTCAAATCGATCGGCGCTGGTCTAGGGAACTATCCACTCGATTTCCCCACGTTTCTTTCTTCTTCTTCCGTCGCGTCCTAAACCCGATGCACAAGTCAATCCAGATACCTTGCGCGGCATCCAGACAACTCCCACTCAGTTGTTGGGTCGACCAGATGGGTGCCAATGCCTCGGCTCTCTCGACGATCCCTCCAGGCTCCAACTGGACAAACTTTGGGAGTGCAGGAATTTGTTCTGGAAACGCAGGCAAGCCATATGATATATCTGCGGATGTAGTTGTGTCAAGGTTGCTTGAAGAGAAAGGATTGATGGTGACAAACTTGGCCATTGGGAAGTTAGACAATCGGTAAACATTTGTACGATTCATCACTTGCAAAGTGCGTTATGTCTCCAATCTTGATGCTTTGAAGCTTATTGCTGCAACGCTTTGGGAATTAGAAGAGTACATTTGTTTGTATGTATGGGTCCAGCACGGACGCTCGCTTGGACTGTTGACACTTGGAGTTCCTTTGCGCGGATTCCACAAAACGTCGTATTTACCGGAAGACGGGTCGCTCTGAGCTCATAGCTGCAACAATCTTGCTCATTTGTGTTCCGTAAGTGGATGAATGTCGTGATAAAGTGGCATGTGCATTGACTCCAATTTTTTTTTCTGTCAGACGTACGAAGAGACTACAAATGACAGCTACGACCCCGGATCGTATTGACGAAGAGATTAACAAGTACTTGTCGTTGGTATCTGATCTCCGCACTCAAAAGAACTTATTCCGGCCCATTTTTCGCCTTCCATCGGAAATACTCGCCAATATATTCATCCTTGCACGTGACTCTTGTGACGACTCCATCTTCGATTTCCAGGTCCCTCGCTGGGTTACCTTGACTTATGTCTGTCGTCATTGGCGTAACGTTGCACTCACCTGCCCAACACTTTGGTCGTACCACTTCACGGCATCGCTCCGCTGGACAGAAGAATTACTGGCCAGGTCAAAACAAGCACTGCTGAAGATATGCATATGCATCTATTATGGGTCTGAGCGAGACAGATCCTGGTGGTCCCGTCTTGTGGAAAAGGTGCTGGACCATGGAGAGCGAATTCAAGAATTCCGTCTACACGTCCCGGACACCTCTTATCTACCACTCCAGCTCTCCTTGTATGCACCCCGTTTGCAGATTTTGGACATCAGTTCAAGTTGGTACGATCTTCCTGAGCGGACTTTCAAAATCAGTCATGCGGACACCTTACCTCTCCGTATACTTAAGCTCACTCACTATCCGCCGTCAGGATCATTCAACCTGGCCGGGGTAACAACACTCTCCCTTCGCTTGGTTCCTGCTCCATCTCGACAGAATATCGTGGAGTTTCTAGCCACACTGAGTCGTATGCAAGCCCTTGTCGTGCTACGTCTTGAGCATGCACTCCTTAGCGCCCGCGGGTTTCTCTCCGGCAGTGCACTTGGTGCCTCCCCGAAAGTCTGTCTACCCCACCTTACTCGCCTTTCCGTCATTGCTCCACTTTCGACGACCACTGTACTACTATCCTGCACGGACCTCCCGTTGAATGCATACATCTGGCTAGAAATCGAACCAGAAGACACCTTTGAAGACGATTATACTCCAATTTCTTCAGTTCTTGCTCAAAGGTTTAGCCAATCCGAATGTCTTCCACCGCGCTGTCAGACGATTCGCTCGTTGGTCATTCGTTGCTTTGACTATGAACCGATGTTCACTGTCTGTGCATCGGAACGTGATGATCACAATCCTAAACTATTGACGCGATGCCTATCACCGGATTGCGACCTCCCTCTTATAATCCGTATCAGAAAAAATCAATCAGTCAACACAAGCGATCGTGTCTGGAGCGACATTTGTCGTTCTGTCCCCTCTACCCATGTTCGGGTTCTCCACGTCGTGAACCCACCGCTCATACCCCACTTCTGGGAGAAGACATTGGGATATCTGGATGGACTACGGCGCTTGAAGCTCAGCAAAGGCTGGATGCCTCCTCTAGCTCCCTTTCTCCCTCTTCCTGTCGATGAACCACGTATGACCCACGAGCACGATCCGACTCCTGGCCAAACGTTTGTACCTGCACTGGAGAGATTGGATCTGTACCGCATCTCGTTTCCATCCGACGATCTAGCAGAGGATGTCGCCTCTAGATCCGAACGATCACTACGCAAGGCGCTGTCTTCCCGCGGAGAACGTCCCCGACTCTGGATGATCAAATGTTGTCTTGAAGGGGAATCCGAAGATGAAGACAGGGATGAGGACTGGATCCCCTCCTTTTGATCCTGTCTTTGGGTCCCGCAGAGTACGTTTAATAACGTGTTGATGAGCAATGCACATGAGACTGCCGCCTCGACGTTGAGTCGCCGCTCGTCCATACCGCAAATCAGGTTTCAACAAGTGAACTTCCAACGTTTATGTAAATGTTCAGCGACAGGTAAGAACGACTCACGCCGGACAACGTTGTCCTGCGGCAGTCAAGTATGCACCCGATCTTATAGATCACCCCAGCAGCGCGTTGTCTAGGTTTATTGTGCCTGTTCACGCCAGTGCTGGCCGGCATCGGGCAGTCTGGTCGCCGGACTAGCCGCATCCAATGAATCAGGCTGTTTCCCAAATCCGTTTCAGCAATACACCTGCAGAAATTCGTAGATGCCAACTAACGCTTCCACGCACAGGTCGCGCGAACGTCCCGTCGGCTGGGCTAGAAATTGGATTAGCATCTGTTGACGATGAGTTGCATGCCTCGACTCTGCAATGAACCGATGCCTTTAGTGATCGAGGCCTTTTTCTGTCCACTGTGCACAGAACGGTGGGAAGCAGGATGCACGCAAACATTTTGAAGGCAAAGCAACACCATACTGCAACTCGATACGAGCCATGAGTCTGTCTGAGAACGCCGAGTTACGCAGATCAATTGAGACTATGCATCACAGCCGTTTTATCACCTGCAGTGCGCGTCTTGCAGCCGTGACAAGCACTGAGTACTGATTGGTTAAAACTCACATATTAGGCACAACCTTGGCTGCAAGTGCACTTGACCAAGTTCTGGACGCACTGGCCAGGACCACCAAGCATGTGGTCTCCAGGCCCTCTTGATGCGTCGTTGTCTCGGACACTGTCTAGAGTCATATGCTCTTGCTCAATGAAATCCTATAAATAACGGGTCTAAGTAGGTCTATGCAAATGTCCAAGTCCGTAGTAATGCAGTCAACGCGAGAGCGGTGCGACATATATTAATGTGCGGTGACCATAGGGCGGTGGAAGACGGCGATGCATCGGCGAGCTAGTCGCGGCTCACGTCCCTGCAAGCCATGGCGTTAGCACGTATCCAAAAGCAAAAAGCGCCGGTGACGATCATTCTCCGTTGACACGCTTTATCAGCGGTCACACCGCCAAAGCACAGCGCGCACCGCCGAACGCAACGGGATTCCAACCGGAATCCAGGATTCGCCACGTCACAAAGGACTCACCGGCCAAAGAACCGGACGCGCATCCAATCGCCAGCGACCAAGACCCTGTTCCGGAGCGAAAAGAGGTTGCTCAGGTAGGCACTCCGCCAAAACATGAACGTGGCCACGCCGCCGCTGGTCCACTGCAACGACGTTCAAAAGAGCGAGCGAATGGCGAAAAGATGGCGCACCTCTCGGCCGAATATGGGCAAATCAGCGATGGCCTTGTCAGAGCCGATGTAGCTGGAGAGCACATCGGCATGCATGAGACAGGGCGCAATGGACACTCACGCCAAAGAACCTTGGTGACTGTATGCGAATGGGTTCAAGCGTATCTTGGCCATTTTCTTATTGAGGGTGCTGATACGCGTGTCGTCGACTTGTTCGCCGTCCTTGGGGGACGACAGCGTCTTGACCTGATCTTCAAGGGCATCGCATTTCGCAATCAGCTTGAACATGCGTGCGAGATAGGCACCCTGCTGAGAAGCTACTTGAGCGGTCGGTGCATAGGAGGTCGAGGTACAGTCTCCGAGGGCAAAGATGGAGGGTGCACCCAGCATCCGGAGGTGGTCTGGTATGTATGAG
>JBBPUG010000950.1:0-13621 GCA_038094535.1 Tubosaeta aff. alveolata | reverse complement strand
ACATTACAACTTTCGACAATTTTTCTAACTCTGGGATCAAACAAAAGATAGGCTTTGAATTTTTCGCTGTATCCAACCAATACACAACAGTAAGACTTCTTGTCCATTTTCCGTCTTTTTTTAGGAGGAATCAGTAGTATGGGGTATGAAGTTTTTAGCGCAAAAAAGTGATTTCAACGTGAAAAAAAAAAAATTATTGCGTGGGGGTTTCAGCGCAACGTGAAAATAAAAAATTTATTGCGTGAAGGTTTAAGCGCAACGTGAAAATAAAAAATTTATTGCGTAAAAATATTTTTCAAATTTCAAAAAAAATAATTTTTTGAACTTCATCTCAACGTGTAAAATTTTTCTTTATTGCGTAAAGGTTTCAACTCAACGTGAAAATAAAAATTTTATTGTGTCAAAAGTGAAATATATGAAAAAGTGAGACACGTGATTAAATATAAAAATAATGTGGAAAGAATTTTCTAAGGTGATAATTAAAATGTTTACACTAGTTTTAAAAATAAAAACCTGAGAAAAAATTACCCATCCAATAAAATAAAACCAAAATTAAAAATATTATAAAATTATATTTATTTACAATTATTGTAAATACAGATCTGTATTTAGGAGATCAAGATATAGGTTATTTTAACCAGGTGTCTATGACTCACCTGTTGAGTTTTGTCAAAATTATTTTAAATATATTAATTTAAAATTTTTAGATAGTATTTTGTTTATAAATAATTGAATATTTAGGATTAGATAACATTTGTTTAATTAAGGATTTATGTTTATATAATTCAACATAACCTATATTCATATAACAGAATAATCTATAATCATTAGCAAGTAAACCAAGCCATCTCAATTTAAGACCAATACTTTCACTTATTTTAAATGATTTATATAAATGATTTATTTTATAACCTTTTATAGATTTTACTTTTTTTGCATATATTTCCAGATTAAAACCAAATATAATATTATTTCGAAGCGTATATAATTTATTATTGTTTAAATTTGATTTAGAACTTTTTAATTCATTGAATATAGTAGTATGATCTCGATTAGAATTGAAATTAAAATTAAAAGGAATATCATTAATATTAGAAAGTTTAGATTGTAAATATTTATGCAAATCGTGTATATTTGTAATTTTATTTATATTATTTATATTTGCTATTTTGAACTTATCTTCTAAAAGTAATCTAAGATGTTTAGTTTTAATTTCATAATTTTCACTATTAATTTCATCTCTTAATTTTTCAAAATTATTTGGATTGTTTTTTAAATGAGCAAATATTTTAGAACAATGCTCTAAATCAGATATTATTAAGTCAATATCAATATCATCCAAATCTTTATTAAATTGAATTATTTCAGATTCTATATCTTTAACTTGCGTGTCTTCAGGAAGATCTTCGTGCTCATCATAGCTTTCAACATCCATGATGTTCCCTTCTTGATCCACACATACACTTACAGATGAACTGTATTCACCCTGTTCTTCACTGATTTTACGTTTTCTATCCATTCCACTTTACACGGAATTCAAATATAAATCAGACTTCACACACCAACTGCTAATTACAATTAAAGAAGTCAATAAGAGAATTGATCCAGAGAAAATTGTTTCTAGAAGGTTCCATAAGAGAATTTACCCAAGCAAGAGAGAAATACCTTCTAGCAAGTACCATAAGAGAATTAATTCTAGAATATTCTTAACTTTGCATAAGCTATGACACAAAGCAAAATAAGAAGAACCTATGAGTAAGTCGTTTGGTTGAAAACGATTTATTCGTTTTTTTTTCACATGGGCACAAAGCAAAATAAGAAGAACCTATGAGTAAGTCGTTTGGTTGAAAACGATTTATTCGTTTTAGAAAAAAAATACCTTCTCAGTAAGAATGTTTTTAGTAAGAAGGGAAATTTATTTTACATACCTTCTCAGTAAGAAGGGAAATTTATTTTACGAATACCTTCTCAGTAAGAAGGGAAATTTATTTATTTTTATTTTAAGAATGAATGAAGTCATAATAACTTTGAAACAGTTTTTTATATTTATATTTATCGGATTCTGTATCAATTACCAAGAATCCATATTTTTCTTTCCATGAATCATTACAAATATTTTTAAATGTTTCATATTTCATATCGGTCACATAATCTTCATGTATGTGTTTAAGATTGGTGTTATCTTGTTTAAATAAAATAATAAAATTTGCATTATCTCTAATCAATTGCTTTGGAATTTTTGAATATGTTTGACATAAATAAAAACAAGAAATTTTATTATGTCTTCCATAAGCAAAATAATTTGCAATTTTATTTTGATTTTCAGTTGAAATATCATCAAATATTATAATTGAATTAGATTGAACTTTTTCTGGATTTGGTAATGAATCTATTTGAAAACTTTGAAATGAAATTTTAAATTCCTTCATCTTTTCATTAAATTCGTTAACTAATAATTCTAATAATTTATATTTTTCTTGAGATGAAGTTTTTGAACAAATTATTATATTTTTATGAAATATTTTTGGTATTATATTCAATAATAAATTTGTTTTACCACAATTACTTGGTCCACAAATTATAGATCTTATAATATTTGGATACAAAGTATTTAATCTTTTCTCTGGTTTACAAATATCATAATTTTTTATAACTTGTTGAGTTTTCTTATCAAATGAAATTATTGAATTCATTTATAATAAAAATTATTTTATTTTGTAATTTCAACAATATGTTTTTTGTAATTCATATTTATAAAATTTTCCTAAAATTGATTCTTTATTTAAATCCATAATTAAATAAGTTATTGGACTTGAAAAATATATTTTATTTATAATAAATATTTCACGACTCCAATTATTGCTATATTTATTATCAAATGTTTTTTTATATGAGTAAATTCTAACTTTATCACCAATTTTAAAACAAGGAATATCAGTTGTTTGCTTAACATTGTAAACTTTATCAAAAATATGTTCTTCGTTTTTAGAATTAACTTCGAAAGGTTTCATACCAATAGTTCTATGAATATCTTCATAATTATATTGATATAAAAGTTTATCAATTATATCAATCCATTTTTGATTTTTCTGAATCTCAAATTGTATCTTCAATTTTTCATTAATTGTTCTATTAAATCTTTCAATAATTGATGATTTTATTTCACTAAATGTTTGATACATTTTAATATTATATTTATTCAAAATAGTTTGAAATTGTTTATTTAAGAATTCTTTACCAGAGTCTGTATGCAAAAGTTTTGGTGGATTAGAAGATTTTTTAATAATTTTTTCAAATGCTTCCGATACACTTATACCATCTTTCTTTTTTAATGGTTCTATATAAGCAAATTTCGAAAATGTATCTATAACATTCAAGATATATTTATATCCCTTATTTATTTTAGTATTAACAGTTGTCATAATTAATAAATCTGCAGCCCATAATTCATTTATACCTTTTGTTATAATTTTTCTTCTCTCAAAATTATGTCTAACCGGTTTATGCAATTCTCTTGCAACAATTCTTTCCAAATCTGGAAGATCTTGAAGTTTTACAGAATTAGAATGTTTTTGTGTTTTGTATGTCATTTAAATTTATATAAATTTATAGATTTTTCAATATAATTAAATGGATGAAAAATATGCAAAATTTGTAAAAACATTTGTAGAGTCTGAAGATGAATTAAAAAGAAAGTTAGCTGAAGTTAGATTAAATAGAGATTTGAGACATTTTCAAATGCAAGAAGATTTTCAACCAATTATAAAACCGTTGAATCAATTAAATATTAATAATAATGAGTTATTTGAATCATTGAAAGAGACACTAAATGAAACAAATCATATTAAAAATGAACCAGATTTTGCGTTTTTACAAAAGTCGTTATTGCTTGATGATTCGAACGATTCTGAACGATTTAAAGATTATGAATCATCAAGAGATGTAACACCTTCTCCTATTCAGAATTCTATTGGTAATATTGCATTAAAATATCTTACTGCTGATTTAGGAAATAATGATATTATATTTGGATTAAGATCTGAGAATAATTTTAAATATATTGGAGATAGTGAAGTTAAATTTGATCAAAATGATATAATTGTAAAAGATGTTAAATATAAAGGAACTGATGGATTGTGGGAATTACTTACATCGAAAGAACCTATAGATGATAATTTTACTGATGAAGATTATACAAATTATGCTAAAATTTTAATAGCTACAAATGCTTATTATCAGAATAATGATCCAAATACTAAACGAATAAAATCTAGTGCTGGATATAAATATAAAAATGTAATTAAACCAATATTAGCACATTATGGAATTGTTAAAGAAAAAAAAGGAGAAGGATTATCCCAATCTAATAATTTTAAAAATAAAATAAATTGTTATTTTAAAAATAAAACCAAACATAATGTTGAATATAAATATTGGAATGATATAAATGAATTAAAAGATAGATTAAATTTATTAATAGCTGAATCAGATGCAGGCAATGATGATCCATTAATTCATAATGAAATAATGAATATAATAGAGGAATTAAGAGAAGAAAAAATAATTTAAAAAAAATATATTTTGTAAAATAGAATATTTTCATTAAAATGAGTATTGATAAATTTGGGAGAACATCAACATCAAAAATAAATAATAATTTCTCATCTTTAGCAGCAAAATCAAGATTATTTGAAAATGAGATAAATTTGATATTATCTAAACAGTTAGAAATCCAAAATATGTGTGATGAATTAAAAATATGTACAGATGATATATATTCTATAATTCAACCAATTGGAAAAACATTACTTGATTTTGAAGCTAGTATTAATTCAAATACAGTTAAAATTCAAAATTTAGAAAATAAATCTAACAATATTAAGAACAAATTAGATAAATTAAATAATTTAAAATTACTATTACCTCAATTAGAGAACTTAAATATCTTAATTAATAATTTACCACAAATTATGAAATTAATTCCTTATTTAGAAGAGTTGAATCAATTAATGGATGAAATACCATTGAAAAATATAACAACTAATAATGTTTAATATTAAAACAATATATTTATTTCTGACTTATCAAGTGTTGTTTATTGTTTGGTTTAGTATATATAGTTTTTATTTTATTTTTGGTTTTATCTTCTAAATTAATATTTTTAACAGAAACTCTTTTCATTCTTTCTTTTTCAGAAATTGAATCTAATTCATCTAAATTTTCATATAAATTATTAATTTCATTTTGAAGATCAAACATTTCCAACATATCTAATTGTTTTGTGATATAGAAGAGTTACGCAATACTTTGAAAGAAGGTGATAAAAGATTAGAAACCTATAATTATATATAATTTTGGAAAATTTTAAAAATTATATATGTACATAAATGGAAGAACATCAAATTAATAATATTAACGATATTTCAAAAAATGTCTTAAATAAAATAAATTCAAAAATAGAAGATTCTATTGGTTTATTAGTTTCTAATGAAGTATTAACAGTATTAATTTTCATACTATGTGTAATAATTCTGTTAAAAAGAATATTTAATACTTATATAAATAATATATTATAATAAATATAAGAATGGTATTGATTTCATTGAATGATAATACATCAGATTTAAGGTGTATGTTTTGGAATTCTATAAATTTAGATGATAATTATGATTATGAAATTTGTTTATTAAGTTTTAATACATATAATTCAATTCCAAATATTTCAGATAAAATGAAGAATAATAAATTATATTATATTAATAATGAACAAAAAGAAATAGAGATTACAATTCCTACAGGAACTTATGATATTTCTAACATTAATGAATATATTAAAGACATTGAACCTGGTATTGAAATAATCACAAATAACAATACTTTAAAAGTAGAAATTCTGAGTAAATTCAAAATAGATTTTACAAAAGGAAATTCTGTAAATTCTTTATTAGGTTTTAGTAGTCAAATTATTCCAATAAATAAAAAAGTTGAATCTGATCTATTAGTTGATATTATGAAGATAAATTCAATAAGAATAAAATGTAATATAGCTTCTGGAAGTTATGAAAATAATAAACCAACAAATATTATTCATGAATTCCATATTAAAGATAGTCCAGGATATAAAATTGATGAAGTTCCAAATAATTTAATTTATTTACCATTAAATACTCATACAATACGTGAACTATGTATAAGAGTTTGCGATCAAGATGATAATTTAATAGATTTTAGAAATGAAAATATTAATATAAGATTACATATCAGAAAAATTATCTAAATATTCTAACAATTTATAAAAATTTTGTTATTATAAATAATTAAAAATGAGGGATTGTTACAAATTTATAAATGGGAATAAAATCTTATTATCTCCAAAAGATGGTATTAAAACATGTGTTCAATGTTTAGTTGAAAAAGATGTTTCCGAATTTTATAAATCAGGTGGTTGTTGTAAAGATTGTAGAAAGCAAAAATATAGAGAAAAAGTAGGAGAAAAACAAATATATTTATTTTATAAATTTATAAATGGGAATAAAATCTTATTATCTGCAAAAGATGGTATTAAAACATGTGTTCAATGTTTAGTTGAAAAAGATGTTTCAGAATTTTATAAATCAGGAGGTTGTTGTAAAGATTGTAGAAATGAAAAAATAAATAAAAATAAAAGGGGTAAAATTAACTTCCAAAAATTGTCCTAAATATTTTTACTTTAAAAAATTGTCCTAAATATTTTTTACTTAAAAAAATTTTCCTAAATAAATGGAATCAAGAAGTTATAGAGAAATCGTAAGATTTATCAGAAATAATAAAAAAAAATATCAACCTTATCTTACAACAAGATGGTATAGAGAAAATAAAGCTTATTTATTACAATTTCTAAGATCAACAGACTCTCTTATTTCTCAACGTGAACTAACAGACGCTCTTAATGCACAACGTGAAAGTTTAGAGAATTATGAATTTAATAAACCTAAAGTTGATAATCAAGTAGTAAAAGTTGAAGAGAGAAAAGCTTTTGGAAGTTATTTAACAGATTTAATAATAACAAATAATGAAATATATAATATCAGAGCACATTTGGGAAATGTGAAAAAAGTATTTGGAAAATATATTGATGACAATGTTAGAATATCAAAAGTTCTTAATTTCAAAGTTAGTGTTGGATTAAAAATTCTTTGTGAAAAGAGAAGAATTACTGAAAATGGATCTATATTACTTGAAAATTTTGAATTATATATACGATCAAATACAAAACAAGTTAACAAATCAAATTATGGAAAAAAATGGGAAGAATTTATAGTTGAAATTGAAAAAAGATTCAATATAATATTCAAAGATTCGTCTTCTACTTTCAAAGAAATAATACATACATTTATTTCAAGAGATGAACATCAATTATTAGCAGGTGGGGAATATGTAGATTTTAAAAATAAAAATTGTATAAATATTAAAAATGTTGATAATAAATGTATTTTATATAGTATTATTTATTTAATACATAAAAATGAACCCGAATTTAAGAAAGATCCTCAAAGACCTTCAAAATATAAAAGATATTTAAGCGAAATTGAAAATGATGTTAATTTCAAAAGATTAAATATTTCGTTTCCATTTGAAATATCTGAAGATAATATTCAAAAATTAGAATTGTATTTTAATATTACCATTAACATTTATGAATCTATTAACACATCTAAAAATGGTGATACATTTAATCAAATTCAAAATTTATATATAAGTAAATTATTTGATTCTTTTATCACTAGTAAGAATCATTTCGATATATTATTTGTAGAAAAAGATAATAAATCACATTTTTTACCTATTATAAATTTGAGTGGTCTTTTAAAAGGTATAATTCATAATCGTGGTTGTCATTATGAAATATGTAAAAAATGTTTTACAAAATTTTATAAAAAAACTAAACTTGAAGATTTAAGAGAACATGAAAAACAATGTTATGAAAAAAAAGAAGAAGATGATTGTTTTGTACAAAATGAAAAAATGCCAAATAAGATGAACAAAGATCTAAAATATGAAATGAATGGAGCTGAATTAAACCATCCATTTTTATTATATTTAGATTTTGAAGCAACATTAAGACCTCTTAATTATACTAAATCAGAAACAATTTTATTAAATGAACATATTCCAAATAGTTATTACCTTTATAATAATTATTATAAAAAAGGTAGATATCAAATATCTGGTAATCCAAATCATCTATTAAAAACATTAGCAAAATCTTTAATTAAATATGTTAATGAATATATTGAGCTTATTAAAACTAATGTTGAAATGGTATTAACTAATGAAGATTTAATAAAACATGATAATACACACAATTGTGAAATTTGTAAAGTTGAATTTTCCGATACAATTGAAAAGGATAAAAAAGTTAGAGACCATGATCATTTAACTGGTAAATATAGAATGGCATTATGTAATACTTGTAATATAAATTTAAAATTTCCGAAATTTATACCAATTATAGTTCATAATTTGAAAGGTTATGATAGTAAATTTTTAATAAAAGAATTAGATAATTTATTTCCTGAATCTAAAGAACTAGAAGTACTTGCTTCAAGTACAGAAAAGTTTAGACAAATTAGAAAGAAAATAGTTGCTGTAAAATATAAAACTTGTAATAATTGTAAAGACCAGTTTATTAAATCAGATGAAAAGAATTGTAGGAAATGTAAGAACGAAGATGTTACTTTTAAAAATGAAAATATTAAAAAATATATTGAATTAAGATTTATGGATTCATTAGAGTTTATACCAACATCATTAGATAAAGCAATTAACAACTTATTAGATATTAATAGTGCATTTTGTAAAAATTGTGAAAAGATGAGATCAATAAATAATCCATTATTTAAGATTTTTGAAGATAATATTTATGCTTTGGATGAATGTAAAACATGTAATTCAGAAATTAAGAAAATTGTTAAATATGATCATCTTCAAAACTTTAATAATGTTTTCAAAAATTATAATAAAAGAGATATTTGTTATCTTCTTAGAAAAGGAGTATATCCATATGAATTTATAGATGATATTAATAAATTAGATTTAGAAAAATTACCAAAAAGAGAACATTTTTATTCTCATTTAAAAGGTGAAATATCTGAAAAAGACTATAAATTTGCAAAGAAGTTTTGGAAACATTTTGAAATAAAAAATTTAAAAGAATATCATTTATGGTATTTAAAGTTGGATGTTATTTTACTTGCAGATGTTTTTGATAATTTTAGAAATGAATGTTTTAAAAATTATAAATTAGATCCAGCATACTTTGTTAGTGCTCCACATCTTAGTTTCACATCAGCATTAAAATATACAAATCAAAATATTGAATTATTACAAGATTTAGATCAATATATATTTTATGAAAACACTATTAGAGGAGGAATTTCTCAAATATCACACAACTATGCAAAATCTAATAATCGTTATTATTATGAAAATGAGCAAGTATTAAAACTTTCAAAAGAAGATGCAATTGAAAAAGGAATTTACGATCCTGAAAAACCAACTAGTTTTATTCTATATTTAGATGCAAATAATTTATATGGTTGGGCAATGTCACAAAAATTATCAGTTGGTAATCATGTTTGGTTAACTTCAAAAGAAATAAAATATTTCAATAATCCAAAAAATATTTTAAATTATAATCCAGATGATGAATATACATATGATTTAGAAGTTGATTTGAAAATACCTACAAAATTACATGACTTTTTCAATGATTATGCACCTGCACCAAATCATGAATCTCCATCAATGTTATCTGATTTTCAAAATGAATTAATTCAAAAAGAAATTGGTAGTAAACCAACTGAACGAATTAAGAAATTAATGTGTACTTTAAACAATAAAGATAAATACAAATTAAATATTAGATTATTACAAGAATATTTAAAAGTAGGAGTGAAACTATTAAAAGTTCATAGAGGTATTAAATCTAATCAAAAAGCTTGGTTAAAAGATTATATTGAAAAGAATACTAATTGTAGAAAACTTGCTAAAAATGAAGCAGAAAAAGATTTCTTCAAATTAATGAATAATAGTTGTTTTGGAAAACAAATGGAAAATGTTAGAAATAGACAAAATGTTAAGATTGTTAAAACAGAAGAATCATTAAGAAAAATTATAGCAAAAAATACTTATCAAAATAGAAAAATTATAGATGAACGTTTAGCTATTGTGTTTGGTAAAAACATTACTGTTAAATTAAATAAACCAATATTTGGAGGTGCAAATATTTTAGATTTATCAAAATTATTAATGTTTAAATTTTATGTTCAACAAAAGAATAAATATGGTGATAAAATGAAACTATTAGCAACTGATACTGATTCATTTATAATGCATATTGAAACTGAAGATATTTATAGAGATATGAGAAAAGAGAAAACATTATTTGATACAAGTGATTATATTGATAATTTTCCAATTAAAAATTTAAAATCAAATGATAATAAGAAAGTACCCGGTAAATTTAAAGACGAATATAATGGAATACCTATTCGAGAATTTTGTGGTCTTCGATCTAAAATGTATGCCTTTAGAACTGATCATGATGAGAAAAAAGTTTGTAAAGGAGTTAATAGGAAAAATATTAAAGAATTAAGATTTGAAGATTATAAAAAATGTTTAGATAATTTAAAAATTAAAAAGGAAACTGTTCATAATATTAGATCTATAGATTTAAAATTATATACAGTTCGAGAAATTAAAATAGGATTATCTCCATATGATGATAAGTTTTACATGTATCAAGATGAAGATGGTTCTATAAATAAATTATCATATGGACATTATAAAATATTTCAAATTAAATAAAATATTTAAAATAAATAAAAATATAAATTATTAAATTTTTTTTATATAAATGAGATACTATCACGGTGAAGGTATTTTAAATACTCTAATTAATAAGCTACCTTTTGAATTACACAGTCCTGGATATAATTATTTAGGTCCTGGAACTAATCTACATTTAAAATTAGAAAAAGATGTTCAACCAATAAATAAATTAGATTCTGCTGCTAAAGAACATGATATTGCATATTCTAAAAGTAATGATTTAAATGAAAGACATAAAGCTGATGAAATATTAGAAAATAAAGCATGGGATAGAGTTTTATCAAAAGATGCAAATTTATCCGAAAAAGCAAATGCTTGGTTAACTACAAATGCTATGAAATTTAAACGAAAAATGGGGATGGGGATATCTTCTGAAAATGATAATATTGAACCAATTGAAGAAACAGATACAATACAAACATATGGTAAATATATAAAACAACATGTTTTTTTAACAGATGATCAACAAAACGAAATATATAACGCTATGAAAAATAATAAAGATATAACTATTAGAATCGATCCAATATGTTTTAAGAGAACTAAAGATAATATTATAAATGAAACATATCTACCGTTAACTCAAAAACAAATCGATTCTATTAAAAAACATTTAAGTAAAGATATGAAATCTAAGATAATCTTGAAATTAAGTAAAGCACAATTAAGAAGTTTTAATAGAAATGATAAAATTGGTGGATTTCTACCAGCTTTAATACCTATTATAACTGGAGCAGTTACTGCAGGTACTGCTCTTTATAATGCTTATAATAATAAAAAAACGAATGATAAATTATTAGAAGAAAAAATAAGACATAATAAAGTTTTAGAGAATTCTGAATTAGAAGGATCTGGAATGTTTCTAAAAAAATCTGAAAGATTTGAGGGATCTGGAATGTATCTTAAAAAAAATTTGGAAAATTAAAGATTCCAATTAAACCACTTAGTAACTATGATTTAGAATATTATGCAAAACAATTAAAAATTAAAAAATTTAGAGGAGTATTTATGAAAGATACACTTCCTAAAAAGATTAAAAAATATGAATGTGGAATTATTAATTTAGATAATAATTCTGGTAATGGTACTCATTGGGTAGCATATAGAAAAATTGATACAAATATTTATTATTATGACTCATTTGGTGTAGATAAAATACCTTGTTTAGTTTTAAAATATTTTGGAAAAAATAATATTTGTTTGAATAATGAACAAGATCAACAATTTGATGAAGTTATTTGTGGTCATCTTTGTTTAAAAGTACTGAATTCATTCCAATAATTTTTTATTCTTATATAAATATAAATATAAAAATGTTAGATACTCATGAAGAAACATCAATTGAAAGATTTCAATTTTATGATCATTTACCCAATAATATTTCATTATTAAATTCTACATCTGATGTAATTACTATAAATATAAATGATGAAGATATAAAAACTAATCCACATTCAAGTCTTTTAGTATTTGGAGGACAATTAATTGTAAAAGATAAAGATAATAAAATAATTCCTATTGATGTAAAAAAAGTTAATTTCATTAATAATGGAATACTTCATTTATTTGATAGAATCACATATTATATTAATTCTGTTGAAATTGATTCTATTGAAAACCCTGGTATTTCAACATCTATGAAAGGATTAGCATCTTATCCAGATATTAATTCATTTAACAATTCAGGATGGCAAATAAATTTAAATAAAACTGGATATTTTGATATTATTATTCCACTTTCAAATCTTATGGGATTCTTTGAAGATAATAAAACATACATTCTTAGGATCAATCAAAAATTAGAATTAAGAAGATCTAGTTCAAATGTTGAAAATTGTTTAATAATTGATGAAACATTTAGAGCAGATAATAAATTTGAAATTAATTTTACAGAAATAATTTGGAAAATGCATCATGTAAAATTTTCTGTAGAAGTAGAAACAAAAATAAATCAAAAGATTGCATCTAATTCAAGTATTCCTATTAATTTTAGAAATTGGAAATATTTTTCTAATGGTGCAGTTCCTTCAGTTAAAGAATTTACTTGGAGAATTACCACGACTTCATCTAAACCTAGATATTTTT
Source organism: Tubosaeta aff. alveolata (assembly GCA_038094535.1). Taxonomy (NCBI): domain Eukaryota; kingdom Fungi; phylum Basidiomycota; class Agaricomycetes; order Boletales; family Boletaceae; genus Tubosaeta; species Tubosaeta aff. alveolata. The sequence continues at coordinate 664 of JBBPUG010000950.1, read as the reverse complement.
TAATTGCTTTCCAAAATGGAAGAAATAATAATTTTTCTAAAGATAATAGTAGATATGATTTTTGCGATTTGGAAAATGTTCAAGTTCATTTAAACACAATTACATATCCAAATTCTAATTTAAGATTATCTTATTCAGAAAATAGATGTAATATGTTATATCATATGTTCACAAAATTTAAAAAATCCTATTATTCTTCAAAAGGTAATTTTTCAATGATTGAATATGATAAATTTATAAATTATTATCCAATAATTGTAATTGATACTTCAAGACAAAATGAAGTTTTAAAACAGTCAGTTATTGATATAAAAATTGATTTTAGATGGAAAGAAGTATTTCCTTTAAATACAACTATTCATTGTTTGATAATAAGTGATGATAGTTATGCATATAACCCATTAACAAATATGGTTACACATACTCAAGTTTAAATAATTTTTTGTAAAATTCTAAAAATATAAAATATAAAATATAAAATCAAAATAAAAATAATTATTCAAATAAAAAAAAGTTGGAATATTTTTAAAACTAGTGTAAACATTTTAATTATCACCTTAGAAAATTCTTTCCACATTATTTTTATATTTAATCACGTGTCTCACTTTTTCATATATTTCACTTTTGACACAATAAAATTTTTATTTTCACGTTGAGTTGAAAC
>JBBPUG010000948.1:0-13628 GCA_038094535.1 Tubosaeta aff. alveolata | reverse complement strand
ATCTCCTCTTCGAATAATTGCCAAATGCAGCTGCTGCCATCACCCTGGGGCAGAATCTTAAATTTCCGACCACTTGCCGTCGCGTGACCCGCGTGTGACGGAATTTTGCATTACACGCGCAAAATGGTGTCTGAGATCGGAAGCTCTCCGTACACTCAACACAAAAAGATAAAAATCGGGAAAAATGGGCAGCAGACAGAGAACCACGCATACAATACATATAATTGTACCGAGACGTGTAGCTATCTTTGTTGAAGTGTGAGGATGGATTTACTGAAAATTTTGCATTACTAGTGCACCGATAGTAGTATCAATGTTTTACCTCGCTTAGGTCAACCCGGATGGGCCGGCCGTGCCCGGCCTGTCGTATGCAGTCGGGTCTTCAGGACAGTACCGCCCCGACATCTGCCGAGCCTTATTCCACACAACTGTACAGTACACGCGGAGATTACCGGGTGGCTGAAGAAAGCATAGCGCGGAGTCCCCACACAACCACCAAGTCTCGAGCACACCGCCCGCGCCGACGTCAAGATGCCCAAAAGTACGTCCTCGTCTCCCTCCATGTCCAAGTACGCTGAACCGTCTGCCAGTCTACAAGCCAGGAAAAGTAGCGCTTTCTGGCCGTGCTCTCCCACTGGACTGACGTGGTCGTGTCCCAGGTCGCCATCGTCTTGCAGGGCCGCCAGGCAGGCAAGAAGGTCGTCGTCATCAAGCAGCTCGACGAAGGCACCAAGGAACGTCCCTACCCCCACGCGATCGTCGCCGGCGTCGAGCGTTACCCGCTCAAAGTCACCCGCCGCATGGGCGCCAAAAAGGTCCAGCGGAGGAGCAGAGTGAAGCCGTTCATCAAGGTCAGTGCGCCTACTCCCCGTGCTGCGTTGTCGTGACCGGCTTTGAAAGACCGTCAACTACTCCCATCTCTTCCCTACGCGTTATTCGCTGGAGTTGGAGAATCTCAAGGGTGCTGTCGCTGCGGAGACCTTCAAGGAGCCTTCGCAACGAGAGGATGCCCGCAAGAACATCAAGAAGCTGCTTGAAGAGCGGTATGTAAGCGGAAAGAACAAGTGGTTCTTCCAACCTCTCCGCGTAAGCAGCTTCACCCTATCGATTGTCCTTCCATCTCAAGGGGTCCCATTTAGTTTTGATTGCATTTTTATTCTGTGGCGTCGAGGAGACAAGACAAAACCACGTGTACCCTACATGTCCTTATCTGCATATCTTACTTGCATGGATGACACGTTCCTGGGTGCGAGAGTTGGGTCAAACTAAACGTTCAGAGACGCCTCTTCGACGATGCATGCAGAGAGAGCAAAAGAATGTCGATTTTGTCTACTACAGAGTTCGACAACCGAGTGTAATGCGTCTATACATGACATGCAAAATAATAACCTCACAGAGCACTTGCGCCTGTCGGGATCAAGGTATGTTAGTCAAACCTTGTCATCCCAAAGATGTGTCGATCACATACCAGTAATGATGTCAACCAATTCGTTGGTGATGGCAGCTTGGCGACCACGGTTGTATTGCATCGTCAGAGCGCCAATCATGTCCTTGGCATTCTTTGACGCATTGTCCATGGCGTTCCGACTGTCGGTACGGATGAGATACTGAGTTAGATGATGCGAGATGGTAATGCGTACCGGGCACTCTGTTCACATGCGTGTCCTTCAACTAGAGCAGCATAGATGGCGTTGGCTAGTGAGAACTCTGCCAAGTCCTTGGTGACATCATCTTCCATCTCGTATGCGCGGAAACCAGCTATAGAAGCAAAGTAAGTGGTACGGACGACACGCGAGACAACACAAAACTTGCATGATTCCTTGAACGTGTTCTCGTTGGCAACCTCAACGACAGCAGGCTCATACGAGATGACCGACTTGAATTTGTTGTAGACGATAGCAATCGAATCATACTCGACACCACTCTGGATGATCAGGTCCGCAACACCGGCAGCGTCCGCAAAGGTAGGAATGTCACGCCCAATTTGGTTAAAGGTGAGGGCGAGATTTTGGCCGACGACGCGGGCAAGTTGACCCTTGGACTTGTCACCGATCACCATCACGGGCGAGTGGGGATCGACGGGGCTCTCCGCGTCCGCAAGCGCACGCCGGGTCGCTTTCGAGACGGACGAGTGAATACCACCGCAAAGACCCTTGTCTGAGGACACGACGACGTAGAGCTTGCGCTTTGCGGGCGTCTCCGAGGGCGTGTGTTCGTATATCTCTGTACGGGATGAGCAGACACGCTCGGACGAACGTACACGGGGGCATACCAGAGTTGGCGATACCGTATTCCTTGCCTGCGTTCATGGCCCGCTGCGCCTTGGCGAGCTTCGTGGACGCAATCATCTTCATCGACTGGCAACAGCAAACTCAATACAGGCCCGCCCGGTACGAGAGAACGCCCTACTTTGGTGATTTTCTCAATGTTTCTGACCGACTTGAGCCGCAGCTCGATTTCGCGGAGGGTAGCCATATTGCGGGCATTTTGCGGGGCAGCGCCGTGACGGTGAGCCTGCTGTGCGGCGAGACGAGCGACGGACTGCCTGGCAAACATGTCCCTTTGGAAAAAGTGTTTAGTGGGACTACAACTCGGAAGACATCGGCGACCAGCGAGCGGAGTCCCCTGCCGAGTTCGAACGCCGACTGAAATCTCGGCATGGGTGATAACGAAGTTGCGCATCGACGACGACATGGCATCGGAGGCGCCGCTGTTTGACCCGTCGCTGAAAAAGCGCAAGAAGAAGACGGTCGCGTTCACCGAAGACCCGCTCGGGCCAGAGGCGGACCCCACCACACCAGCGCCGACCACGATCGAGAGCACCACCACCAACGGCGATGCGGTCGACCTCGGACCCGCCACCGTCCACGAGCAGATGAAGCGCACTCAGACCGCCGAAGACGGCGACGTGGACCAAAAACAGGACGACGAGTTCAAGTCCATGTTCCCCGATGGTCTGAAAAAGAAGAAGAAGAAGAAAGACATACCCATGGATCTCGTACGTCCTGCAGTCCTTGCTGTGGGATAACATCTGAGCGCTGGACGCAGGGCGAGGATGGGTCTGGTGCATCCACACCCGCAGGCGGGCCCTCCGCCGCGATCGCGTCAGAAGACCTCGACTTCTCAGACATGAAGAAAAAGAAGAAATCGTCCAAGAAGAAGGCGATGGAAGAGTTCGAAAAGGAACTCGAGGAATCGAAATCAAAAGATGCGGCGGAAGGCGCAGACGAGGTGGAGATTGACGACGGAGAACACCTCAACGACATCGACGAAGCGGAACTTGGCGATGACCCGTTCGCGAGACCAGAAGTACCCTCCGCCGTCGACTCTGGCAGCGAAGCATGGCTTTCGAGCGATCGCGATTATACGTATCAGGAGGTAAGCGTGCGCTTGCAGTCGTGTCCGCATCTCACACACCCCTCCATCCAGCTCCTCACGCGTTTCTACGTTTCCCTCCATGCGTCTAATCCCTCCCTGCTTACCTCCTCCGGAAAGCGATACACCATCGCCCCGCCACAGATCCTCCGAGAGGGTGTCCGTCGCTCCATCTTTGCAAACGTTGCAGACATCTGCAAACGTATGCACCGATCCCCAGAACACGTCATTCAGTTCCTCTTTGCTGAAATGGGTACGACGGGCAGCGTGGACGGCTCAGGGCGATTGGTCATCAGAGGCCGCTTCCAACCAAAACAGGTTGAGAACGTGTTGAGGAGGTATATTGGTCAGTCTCGTGGTGTGCTCTGATAATTCGTCGGCTGATGGGCTCCGAAGTTGAGTATGTCACCTGCAAAACGTGCAAATCACCAGACACGCTTCTCACAAAGGAGAACCGTATATTCTTCATGTCCTGCGAGTCGTGTGGCTCACGACGATCCGTAAATGCTATCAAGAGCGGTTACCAAGCCCAAGTCGGCAAGAGGAGTAAGAACAAGACCGGTTAGGTCCATATACACGAGCTGTGATTGGCTGTATAGATGGCGAGCAGAAGGAGGTCAACACTTGTTCTAACACGCACGGTACGACAGATATGACAGTATCACATTGCATAAGTCTCAAAATACATGTACGATTCGACGTTAACACCAGGTTCGTGGACGCATGCATCAAGATAAGACAGCCCTTCCAAGGAGACCATCAGACAGCGACATTAGAAAGAGACTAGGAACGTAGAATATGGCATAGACGGCTCGTTTGACGCATAAAACAATTGCCATTGAAAGTACTTATGCCTCAATATCACCGATGCGCGTCAGCGCCACCCTTCGCTTTTTCTTTGGTGGCTGGTCCTTGGTGTCGTCGACCACACTGGTGTCTCCGGCTCCACCCTGGATCACGGGATCAACTGGTTTGGACACCTGCTGGGGGGCGGACTCGCTGTCTTGAGCCTGCCCCCGCTTAGTCGGAACAGTGGGTGGTGCGATGATAGGCAGCGCAGCACTCGCACTAGCCGGTGTCAACGGGGCAGCCTGCGCAGCCATGGATCCGGACGTCGCATAGGTGAGCGGGACAAAGTTGTGTTGCGCAATCGACTGTAGCTGCAGCGTCGATTGCTGGGTATGGTGTGCCGGGAGTATCTCGTCAAAGACGATGAGCGTGCAATAACCATCCCGCGAGGATAGCACAAGTGCCTGGCCGTCTGGAGACCTGCACAGTCGTGATCGTAAGCGAGTCAGCATTTGGTATTCGTCGGACAGAACGCCACCAACCATGACATGTCTGTAAACTCGTCGTAATGCAATTTCGTCAACAAACAGACGGGTCCCGCTTGTTGTGTGTCATAAATGGTGACGGTGTCCATCGTCAGGACTGCGTACAACATCCGATAGGGAAGCGCGAATACCGACCCACTTGGGGAGGGGGTGGGAGTCTTTGAGGACGTAGACGCATTAGAATTTGATTGCTTTAGCGGGGAGAGCGACGGAGACCGCGCTGTCACTGTGTCGGAGCCACCCGCCGGGAACAGGAAAGCTGGAGTCTTCTCTGCTCGTGAAGGTGAAAGAGCAAGCTGCTCGTGTACTGACCCACCCGTACCACTGGTAAGATCAACAGCTAGCTTTCCGTCCTTGCCTTTATCTAGGATGGCGACTTTCGGCTCCTCGGGCTTCGCGCCGACAACACCATGTCGTAATTCGTACAGGATAGGAGAAAAGCGCACCGCGACAGAAGCCTTTTTATGCCCAGGGAGCTGCGCGATAGGCGGGCGTGCAAAGTTGGCACGAGAATAAATGAAAACAGACGAAGCAGAGTTAGGATTGGCTAATTCACCCTGCGATGAGCTTGTGCCACTCTTGTCGGGCGAACGGCCTTTGCGGCCTCTAGTGGGCGTTTCATCCCCTTTTACCCCAGCATTGAAGGAAAGGTCTTCAAAGTGTCCTGCGGGCGTGAGTAGCAGGCCACCGTCTGGGCTAAATGTTAACCTCCGGAAGAAATTCGTAAAACTCTCGTCTCCGTAAAGCTTTATGGTTGACCACGCTGGCGAGGGCAGGGCGCGTATAGCAGGAAGAGGAGGCATAGGGGAGGGTGACCGACCATACCTGGAGAAGTGAGAGTGAGCCGGTGACGATGGGGCGTTGGAGCCACTGAACGAGGATCGTCGGGAGGATGGCCGTTCGAAGGTAGGTGGCGGAAACATGGTGGACGGTGTGCTGGCAACGGATGTCGCTGGGGTGGGTAGGTATACGATGGAATTGCCTGACGGGGGGAAATCTTTCTCTTCCTTTTGATCTACAGAAGCACTCTCGACATCACTGGTGGATTCGCGCTTAAACCCTTTGATACGGCTTTGCGTGCTCGGTGTTCGAGAGTGGCTGAATGCCATACGGGCGTTTTTCCCGATTGCGTGAGCTTCAAAAGAACCTTGTTTTGTTGAGATTCGGTAGATATGCATGGAGCGATCGCTGCTTTGGGTGGCAATATATTCGTTGAGCGGGTCCCAAGCAACGCCTTGGACATAGTGACTATGTTCCGCGATCTCATGAATACATTTGCCTGGATGGGTACAAATAAGTCAAAGTCAGGTAGGGCAATGCGGGAGCCGAACCATCTGTTGCTGTGAACACGCGCGCGCAGTTATCGGTGCTACCAGCAAGGATATACTCCCCCGAGGGGCTCCACGCAAGGTCATATACCTGCATGGTCGTGCACCTGAATGAACGATCAATCATGAGTTCCACCAATGGGGATAAAGTGACGGAGATGAATGAAACTGACCGGAATGTTGTACGTGGTTTCCAATATTCCTTTTCATATTGCAGGTCGTCTGCATTGAGGTCATTCCCATATGCCACAGACGGGGGTGTACTCGATGGGGCCCAGATAATGATCATTCCATCTGAAAGCATCGATGGTTCAACCCGAAATCCCGACGGTCGCCACAATGAAAAACATACCATCTCCAGCTGAGGCGATGAGCTCTCCTGAGCACACAAAAGAATACGTTAGGAGAGAAGGTTGCGAGAAACGTGAATACGAACCGTTGGGAGAAAACCGCACCACGTTGACTGGCGCAGAGTGCTTGTTGAGGGTCGCAAGATACTCGACGCGTGGCGGTCGCGGGGAAACCACAGTGTCGCTTGTTTCTGCGATGGATGGGGGTAAAATGTTTGGATGAACCATCCATATCTGAATGGATATTGCGGCGCGCACGCTGAGAACACGAGCGCGTCTAAACCAACAAGTCAACGTACTCTGACATGGTTGTCTTCTCCACCAGTCGCAAGCTTGTAGGACTGAGATGCAAAGCTCTTCTCTTGAGACGGACGCGCTTTTTTGAATGGGATGTGCTGAAAGTCGCAGGTTGATATGGGCTTTGAGTCGTGCCAACGAATCTCGAGCGTGCGGTAGCGCATCGTAGCTGGTCGTGTCATACGTTTAGGTCTCTACTGTAGTCGTCGTCGTCGTCGCTGCGGTTGTTCAAGGATGCAGGTACATGAACGCTCTGGAGATTGAGATGGCCTCATGCGCGGTCTCACGCGTCTTCCTTTGTTCTCCGAGCGACCCGAACGAGGACTACAAGTACTGGATACACCAAATATTCATCGCAACGCACTCGCATGCAGCGTCGACGTCGAACTATTCAACAGAGAAGGCGACGCACTCAGCCTCATGTCCGCACCTTCCTCCCGATCCCCATTCGTCCCCATAATCACACCAAGATCCTTCAGGTCTTGTTGTAGTATTTTCGTTAGATGTTGCAGACCCGCCTGTTGGTCGGACAGGATCTGCGGCTGGTGGTCAGTCATGTATCGCATGCATAACACAAGGCGACAAACCTGTGTTATCTGCTTCAATCCATCTTCATCAACAACTGTCCATTCTACCGCCCCATCACTTCCGGCCTTCTTTCCGCGTTCCCTGGCCGCATTGATGGCCCCGACCAACGCCCACAGTTCATTTAATTTGCTCTTCATCTTGCTCATTCCACCGGGTTTCCGTAAATCCTCCTCCATCTCCTCAAGTGCGACTCGCAGTGCTTCTTCCTCAGGACGTATAGAGGAAGAACGCACGGCGGGAATGAGGAGATGCAAATGCTGGACTAATCTAAGAAGTCGCTGAGAGAGTTGGGTATGTTGCGATAGAGCGCGATGCAGTCGGGACAGTGTGGTATCCGTGTGCGTCGCTGTCAGCGCCTGTAATCGCTTCCTGAGTTCCTGTTCAACCACATCAGACCACAGCAAACAACTCAAGCAATCAGATCAACCTTCAGCTTCTCTTGCTGTGCAGTGGCTTGCGTGGCTTGCGCTTCAACGCGAGAATTAAGTGCATCGAAACCGACAGCTAGCACGGGCACCATACTGAAACACATATTTTATGTCGACTGTTGTACTGAAACGTGACGTACACATACCAACTAGGATCTGGGTTCTCTCTGACAGCTCTCTGCCAAAGGGCCTCGTTGGTCGCGTTGGGAGGCCGACCATATTGAGTTACAAACCCAGGGTCAACCAGATTATAGAAATAATGCTAAATGCGAATCATGTTAACTGCCATTTGTGCGCCGCACACGGAGAACTTACTCACCTGGAAGCGACACTGGGGCGAGTTTGCATTCCAAGCTTCCGCAATGTTATCAATCCTCTGGATCAGCGCCACGAACTGACTCTGGGGATCTTGTTGTTGCGAAGTGGCACCAAGCGTAGACTGTGATGGCCTCACGGCGGACGCTCCTAAAATTGATCCCGTCCCAAGACTAGCCCCCAGAGTCGGGGTTGCGAGGGTGCTACCAAACAACGTTCCGGTGGTCGACGGTTGAGTGGTAGACCCAAAGAGCGACCCAGCTGGTTTTTGAGGTTGTTGAGCTTGACTGGGCTGTCCGAACAACGAAGTTGTAGGCTGGGTAGCAGCAGACCCTTGGGGAGTCGGTTGCCCGAAAAGTGAGGTGTTGGTACCGCTGCCAAAGATACTTCCAGTCGTGCTGGGCTGCGTGGTACTTGTCGATGGTTGGGCATTTTGTCCGAAAAGTGAGGTGCCACCACCAAAGATACTCCCAGTCGTCGCAGGCTGCATGGTGGCAGTGGACGCTGGCTGTCCGAAAATCGATGGGGTGAGGGTGGTTCCCGCGCTTGCAGCACCAAAGATACTCCCGGTTGTAGTAGGTTGGGTAGTGCTAGTCGAAGGTTGAGCAGCAGGTTGCCCAAACAGCGAGGTACTGGTGCCACCAAAGATACTCCCAGTCGTAGGCTGCGTCGTGCTCGTCGATGTTTGCGCAGCTGGCTGCCCAAACAGTGTTGGAGTCGAGATCGGGTTGGAGCCCGCATTAGTGCTGCTGCCAAAGATGCTCCCAGTTGTAGTAGGCTGGGTGGTATTTCCAAAGATGCTGGTCCCCGTCCCTGCTGGTTGCGTAGGCCCGAACAGCCCGCCCCCCGTCGTTTGTGGTTGCTGAGAAGTCGTACTTCCAAAAAGGCCACCTCCCGTCGTCTGTTGCTGCTGGGACGAAGATGAACTTCCGAAAATACTGGTCCCCGTCGCCGGTTGTTGTTGCGAGGTCGGGTTCCCGAAGAGCGTACCCATTGCTAGCGGTGATGGCACGCACCGAGCACTGTACTAGCCGACAAGAGTTTCAAGGTATTGATCACGTGACTACTAAGCTGTCCTAACTTCTCGCAGCTCCGTGGACTCATACTTGTCCCAGTGTACATGTAACAGCCATTTGGTTAATCATTGATCGTAGGGACAGCCTCCAAAATGGTACACACGTTGAGGGTACAAAAAAAGGCAAAGTGTATATGTACAGCACTTTCACGTCAGCATTGGAATTCAATGCTTTGAAAGTTTCATATTCTTGTCTGGGTATAGCTATCATAGGGTTGAGATCAATATGGACATTCGCTGATTGTTCGACACTGACCTTTCCGGGGTTGAATAAGTTCAATGGATCTATTAGTCGTTTAATGGACCGCATCAAGTCGACGGTCCCTTCGCCCAGCTCAGAGTAGAGAAATTCGCGTTTGCCAAGACCAACCCCATGCTCTCCAGTGCCTAGGCCACAAAGGAACAGATCGTCAGAACCGAAAGATAGGGTGCCCAGAAAATAAAAAGTAAAACCTACATGTGCCCTCCATCCTGATTGCCCGCTCAACCATCCTATGCTCAACTTCTCGCGCTGTTGCTTGTTCTTGGTCGTTCCGGAAGAGGAGCAATGCGTGAAAATTACCTTGCGTGTACTCAGAATTGCCGAGCGACATGAGAAAGAAGTGTGACTGACCATCACCGGCGTGTCCTACGATAGTACTTACAAGCCCAGATTCGTCGATATCTCGCCTCGTCTCGTAAACGAGATCAGGGAGCCTTGAGACAGGGACACTGGAAGGGTGCACTGCGTCAATGCACCCGCCTCGAGGGAGAGAGTACCGACCAGACGTCCGTGGGCAATCCCCTAGCCCCTTCTACAAGTCTCAACGAAGCATAATGCCCGTTCTTTCTATCGGCCCATAAACTATTTGCTTCCTGTTCGCCACGCGCCAATTCGAAGGAAGTGGCACCATGTTTTCTGATAGTCTCCTCGACAATTTTGGCAGTTTCCCGGAGCGAGGCTTGAGTGGGCCCTTGAAATTTGAAAAAGAGGGAATCGATTTCGGGATAGGTGTGCTCCGATGCACCCAGGTGATTTGTCGCGCGCATGAATTCAGAATCACACAGTTCGATACACTCTGAGAGAAACAAGGTAAATTTCAATGAATTAGAAGTCCCAGAGTCAGTTAAGTGATGGTAAATGCACTCACGAATTCCAACCCCACGGTTCATCACATCGATGGCGGCTTCAGCAGCTTTCTTAACGTCGGGAAAGTGTGCAACAGCAACTGTTGTGGGCAACACGGGGGCCAACCGAACGGTAACTACCCCATAGGACAGCCAGTATCCCACCGATTCACAAGGATGAAGAGAAGAGATTACAGGACTAACCTTCAGTAACAATTCCGAGGGTACCTTCTGCACCGATGAATAACTTGGTCAGATCGAAACCTGCCGAAGACTTCCTAGAACGCTGTCTTGTTTTAATAACTTGTCCAGAGGGAAGGACTACAGTCTGCGCAGATTGATGTCAATCAGAAAAGAAATAGATATAGTGAACGTACAGCATTGAGGAACCATTCCCCTTTAGCTGTTCCGTATCGCACGGCGTTCGCTTCGAAAGCAATCATTAACCAAAGTTGTCAGAGAAACAGAGCAAAGCGCACTTCCAGAGCAACCGGTGCTCAGCATGCCTCCAACAGTCGCGCTCGGGGCGGGGTCTAACTAAGGGGAATTACCCCCGTTGGCCATTTCGGGCAAGTCAAGGAAAACAAGCGGCTCACGGGAAAGAACAAGGGGATGCCTTCGCAAAAGTGTAAAATTTGACTTTGTTTCTCATACTCGGATTAAATACAATCCTACCTTTCTTTTTCAACAGCTCGTTCATGTGCATCCAACCGACCCCAGGCTGGCACACGATATCTGCATCCCGTTCTGTGTGATTTTTCGCGGATATTGGGAAGACAATATTGGAGCAGATTGAACCAGGGGTCAACATGGAACACTGTATGACAGGTCAAATAAACGAACCGTGAATCTCGATGATCTTATCCATACGGGACATGTCAACGCAAATACCGCCTACTATATGCTAGCGATAGGTTAGTCAAGAACAGCCCAGAACCCCACAAACGTGCACAGAATGGATCAGTTCGACAGCAATATAACAAAGGTGTTCGCATGATTTTGGAAGTGTACTTGCGTGTAATGGGAACACAGTCCGCAACATAATAGAACTTGCTTACCGAGAGAGTATTCCCCTCGAGACTCGTTCCGCCCGAAAATGGCACTATTGGCATCCGATGCTTGGTAGCTATTTTGACAATTTTGACTACATCTTCTGTGCTTCTTGGGTACACAATCACCGTATGGAGAGAATCTGCGGAGTCCGGTCGAGCAATACACAGAATCATCAATGCCAAGGGTCCGAGGGGAGATCAATGAGAGGGGTAATCGCAACAGAGTCTAGCACGCACCAACGTGATCGTTGTTATTAGAAAATCCGTGTTTCCGCAAATCGTTCAAGTCCGTGCTGACGACCCCGGACTCGTTGAAGGTGTGTCTCATTTCTTGTATGGCTTTTTGGAAATCCTCTGGTGTCCCATATGTCGGTTCTTCGCTCTCTGTGGCTACCACCTTATTTCTGAAGCCAGTGAGAGAAGCCAGTGGGGAGGGCAGACTAGATGCAGAACCAATGGCGTAGCCTAAAAGAACGCATGTTAAAGCACCCAAACAGACTGGGAGCGACAGAATCCGGGAAGGCGCACTAGCGCTGCTGGTGCTAGCATGACGGGAACGCGAGGCTGAGGACTGGTACACGCCAGGGAATGTCCGGGTTACACTTGTCCGTAGCAGCGTCGAGCGGATCATCAAGCAAGAAACGGAGTGACAGCAGATTCAATGTGAGTTTCAAAGTACCGCCGTGTACTAGTCGACTCGTAATCTAAAAGGAGAACGGATGTGTATACTTACTACACCTTCGAATTCAAGAGTCACACGAAACTAAGTGCGAGGAAGCCGCTGAACATAGAATAACGACGCGTATCGCACACCAGTGAGCTTTTTATGCCAAGGCCCTTAGTTGGGACTATGTGATTCTTTTACCGCCATCCGTACCAGCGTGTTTATCACGAGTCAGCCGATCCGAAACACCAGAGACACCCTTCGGTCATTTATCAAACTACACATGATGCCATGTCCCGGCTAGATTTAAGACATGACGTACTCGGGTTAAGATGCTCAAACTTGACGATGCTGGAGAATCATGACAACATATGGTTAATGGTCAGTTTATTTGCCACCAACAATATACGGGGTATGCTGTCGCTTTCGGATGTGCCACAGGTCCACGGAGGGAGAGGGTCCGAAACGTGTAGTGATATATGGGCAAGGAGCAGTGACACTCTAGCTACAGCGCCTAAAGGGGACGAGCGAGTCAACTTTTCAGCCCGAACACTTCTCTTTCTAACACATACCTTGGGTGCTAAACTGACAATCTTCCCCCACCCTTTTAACCGTAAATCTGCACTAACGATCCCACCAATTCTCGTGCCCAGCATCTCCCTCTTGTTGTTCAATAGCACGGCCGCATTGTCGTCGAACCGGACGAACCGCCCGTCAGGTCTTCTCACTGCCTTCTTGGTGCGCACGATCAAAGCGCGACGGACGTCTCCCCGGCGCACTTTGAGCGCAGTCGCCGAAGCAGCTTGTGTGGCGCTAAGTGGGCGCGCACGCTTGACTACGCAGACAATTTCATCCCCGACGGACCCCCAGCCATTATTGACTTTTTGTTTGAGAACGTTGACACACTCGACGAGGAGAGCGCCGGAGTTGTCAATGACCTGTATCAGCGTCAATGCTATCCAACCACGAACCAAAGCCAGACGTACGTTGAGTGTGCCCTTGAGACCGATCATGTCCCAGTCGAAGAAGGCAGCGGGTCGGGATAGCTAAATAAGTCACGTGTTTCTCACCTGCGAGATCCCTGACGAGGAGCTCCGCTGACTGTCTGACCGGATCTTTGACACCTCCCACGACCATCACTGTCGAGAAATCATGCCCGCATCGCGACGTGGAAGTGGCAGCGTCGTCCTGCCTTCAGGACAGACCATTGCGATCCACACCCGCACTCAAGATGAGGAAGACCTTCCCCATGCCACCAAAAAGTGCGTCTGGGCCTGATCTGGTGGAGGCGCCCGTGATACTTATCCTATATGCGAACTCAGGACGATGGCGGACCACCTCAGGAAATACGAGACTCTGTCAGTCTTGCCATCTATCCCTTGTTGGAAGCGTGCTACTGAATTGTGGTCCGCATTTCGCCCGCCGTCATGGGCATATCCTGCTGTACTTGGATCCGTGGCACAGATTCACTCTGACACCTCAGAGAATGCGTATGATCGTCGAAGCATTCGCGGAATCCCTTGAGTTGGGATTGGCAAAGTACAATCAGATCGTGGTGCGTACTACTCCATGCTGTGTGGCTTTTCTCATTTACGCAACTCTGCACGCTTGTTGTCTCTGTATGCACTTTGGGAGTTCACTACTAATGGGTCTTGTTGTCTAGCCCATGATTCCCACTTTCGTTTTCGGCTGGCCATCCAGCCAAGAGACTGGTG
>JBBPUG010000947.1:0-13653 GCA_038094535.1 Tubosaeta aff. alveolata | reverse complement strand
GCCATATGTCAATCTTATGACAAATGACACTATCTGTCATCCTAATGGATTCTATAAACAACATTATGTCACATGTCAATTCTATGACAGGTGTCAATATCTGTCATCCCATATATTATATGGGATATCCCAGAGGCAAGTAAATGAGGTGCTGGAATATCCAAAAAGAGAGTAAGCAGAGCACTGGGATATCCCACAGGAGAGTAATGAGGTACTGGGATATCCCAAAGGAGAGTAAATGAGATACTGGGATATCCTAGGAAAGACAAATGGGATTTCCCATAGAAGAGTAAATGAAGTACTGGGATATCCCAAAGGAGAGTAAATGAGATACTGGGATATCCCAGGGAAGACAAATGGGATTTCCCATAGAGAAGTAAATGAGGTACTGGGATATCCCATAGGAGAGTAAATAAGATACTGGGATATCCCACAGAAGATAAATAAGGCACATGAGATAACTCAGAAAAGACAAATAAAATAGATGAGATATCTTAGATATAAATAGACTGATAATCTGATATCATGTTCTAATAAAAGACACAAATATAATGGATTATGTGTAAGTACTACATCTATAAAGGACCCCTGACACCCTAGTGTATGATGGGATAATGTTAAAAGATTGGGTCAATTGCCATCAATCAAATATTTTAGCCCAGGTCCTAGAATGGAATAGATGGGATAACACATGATGATTTGAGGGGTGATGGGATATCCCAGAGCTTGATGGACAAACCCATGGAAAAATGACCACTTAGGTAAATAGTTGACCTACATTTAATATACCTAACAGATCCCCTTTTAGGGGGTGACTGAAGTGTATGTGCATACCTACCATTCATGTCCAAAATTAATCCCCACCTTTCCGCCTTAGGTAGTGGAACTGGTTTGATGTGTCAGTGTGCCTGATCTCATCAAAAATGTCCCTTCCATGATATCAGATGGACATCAATAACGTCAGATCAATCTCCCAGGCACTTTACACCAAAAGTCATCCAATTTACGATGAAGTCGAGGCTGCCAACTGGCAAGCCACTCAAGTATCCATGCTTAGCTTGGCAAACTTTGCAGGACGTATTTTGATAGGTACAAGCTCTCCCCTGCTTTCCACCAACCAAAAGCCCATCTCATTCCATTCAGGCTTGATTTCTGATTTCGCATATGTTTATTTCCATTTTCCCCAGGCATATTGTTTCTCCGTTGTCTCGTTCATGTTCATCGTCTCCCAGGTGGTCGCCATTGCTGTCACCTCTGTTGAGAGATTATGGATCGCCACTCTTTTAGTAGGGCTTGCATATGGATCACTGGTTGGGTGTTACTCGGCGGTCCTAATTGAATAGTTTGGGCTTGGTGGGTCCAGGTGTCTGCATGAAAGCTATCACACATGAACTCCTTGCACTAGCCCACTTCTCTGAGAACTCAGACTATCTCTTGTTCACACCTCTTGTCAGGGGAAACATCTTCTCCCTTGTGTTTGGGTGCAACATGGATGCTCATGGGCATGGGCATGGGCAGGACACAGGTTCCTCGTTGACGACATGTTGGATGGGTTTGCTGCTACGCAAGTTGCCTTTGGAACATCTGTGTTTGGACAGGAGCGCATGTTACTTGGGGAGCTTGCAGGTGACACTTGTTGCATACATTGTATCTCTCAGGCTGAGCTTGTTGGCTGGGATCAGAGATGGGTACAAACTTGGCGCCAGGAATGCATATGCAGCGAGAGGATGAATAAACATCATCCGAGTCGCTTTCTGACCAGACCATCAGCTGGCATAATGGAGTAGCCATACTTGTCAAAGTTGGATTTTCTTGCTGTCCATGGGATCACCTTGGATTATCGTATCTAGCACTTTATGCTGGCGTTCACTCATCTGAATGTCTGGGACACTTTTCGTGAACTAAATGAATTTAGTATCTATGAAGCCCATCAAATATGTGGCCATGGCCTGAAATGCAGCCTAGTGGCAGAGCGAAATGGCAACATCAACCACCCACACACACTCAAACAAAGGACAGGCCTCACCACTGGTGCAAATTGGGGTACCATGTGACCACTGAGCACGACTTCGACATAGGTTAATCCACGCTCTGAATGCATGTTGCAATATGTGCCGACGATAAAACTATTGCTGGAAATTGGGGTCTGGAACCCTTGTAAGCCATCCCCTTGAAACACGTTATCATACACTCAGGCTGCTGAAAACACATACACGTCACACTTCCATGTAAGTGGGTTAGTGCACAGGTCCTTGAGATGAAAATGTCAAAACTCACTTTTGAATCACGATGTGTGTCCTAGAGATCACCTGTCTCATGCGTCAATGAACTGATTGGAGACAAAGACTTACCCTTCGGCAATCAATACAAAATCAGCCAATTCATGCATGATGACAGTCTGCACATTCTTCTCAATCATGGTGGGAAGCACTGTGAACACAGGCAGTAGGCTCAGGTCCCCATTCGAAAACACATTCACATGACCCATTGTGTGTCAATGGGTTCATGGATTGCTTCCTTGACTTCACAACAATTGAAATAGGTGGGTGACTGCTGTTGCAGAAAGCTACCGAGTCTGCATGCCTTTATCAATCTTTGGTGAGTGACCACATTCAGCGAGCAAAGCATACGGGAAGCCAAGAATGTCCCACAAGATAGGATACTGTTTGTTTTCCGCGTCAGTTTCCCATCTCGCAACAGCACATCCATATAGTAGTACTTGCCATATCCCAGATGCAATAGATGCTGAACGCAGGGTTGATTATCAGTGACTTGTTGAAGATGTTAGTCCAGACATTGGCACAGGTGACCATCTGCAAAATTGACCGAATCCAGAGGGGAAGGAGTCCTCTTGGTGGACCATAAGTATGTCTTTTGCATTGGATGACTCATGCCCCTCACCCATGTCATATAGTCCTCGGCGTTGGCATTGATGTCAGCTGTAACGCTAGGCGTACTCAAGAGAGTGTTCGACTTAACCCAAGAGAGGCGGACGCTCATGAAGAGGTACCATAGCGTCTCTCTTAGCAAGCTAAGTGCGAAACAAAGACAGAGGATGGAGGACAATGATGAGTGTAATGCTAGGCGTACTCAAAAGAGCATTTGACTTAACCCAAGAGAGGCGGATGCTCACGAAGAGGTACCACAGCGTCTCTCTTAGCAAGCTAAGTGCGAAACAAAGACAGAGAACAGAGGATGATGTCGAGTGAGCACACAGTCTCGAGAATCGCTCGAGGACAGAGAATGAGTATGACGAATATCATGGACAATGAACTAGGGTTCAGGGTTAAGAGATCCGAGGAACTTGGGATGAAGGATGTTGACCAAGACTGAGGACAACAACGAGGAGCTTCAGAGGACTCGAGAATCGCTCGAGGATAAGGAATGAATATGCAGGATGGCGTAGATTCAGTGTAAGGAACAATAATACAGGCGATCTGGTATATAAGTGTTCTAGTTGTGGGAGAATGAAACACTATGGAATGTGATGGAATAAGGGGAAGCATCACTGTCGCGAGAGAGACAGCTGCAGAGCTAATCGTCCAATGAGAGAGCAAAGATAAAGCAAGATAAAAGAAGGAACTGTTGAGTCAAGTCATCTACCTTGGAAAGGAAATGACAACACGAGGAAGTCATTGGAAAGGGAAAGGTGAGAGGATGAGATGACAGTTCAAGATACAACTCAGGGAAAGAAGTAAGCCTGAGGGATAAAGGTATGAGTTATCACCTGAAGGAAACATTGATAGCCTCAAGAGAAAGTTGTGGTTGGCGACTAGAAGAGGAAGAACTAAAGGGAACGATGAGAGAAGGGTCCACAAGAGAAAGAAGAAGAAAATAATCATAACACGGACATGAACTAAATCTTAGTTTAGGACAAACGGAGGTCCTGGCTGCTCCTCGCTGGAAGGCCTTCTCTAGGAGAATGGGGTTGGTAACACTAACCATGGCCTTTGAAAATGCTCAATCTCCTAATGCAGCCTTTCTTGTGGTCCTGGGGCCAAGCGAAGCTGACCATCAACGAACATAGCTGGACTAATCTCTCCTCTGTTCTTTGGGTTGAGCAGCCAGTTGGTACTGGATTCTCGCAAGGCTCTCCAAATATCGAGAACGAGGAACAGCTCTCTGAACAGCTTGTTGGATTCCTGCAGCAGTTCCTCCAAGTATTTTGTGAACTCAAGGGAAAGAAACTGTGGCTCTCAGGTGAAAGTGTGAATATGTCATCTATTTCTGAGTACGGTATGCAACTTACAGGTTGTGTTTTGGCTAGTACGCGGGCACGTACATCCCTTGTACGTTACTACCGGACATGGCTAGTTCATCCTAGACTCACAGTCTGTTTCCAGATGTTGCAAATTATATCTATGACAATCCTGCCCTATTGGACCTTGCCCTTCAGGGTATTTGGATCGCAGATTGTGCGTTCTTGTTGGTCATTAGAATATCATGCGCTAAGTGATATTATCCAGCATTGCTCTCCTGGAATGTTGTGCAAGAGGAGATCCCTGCCGTGGATTTTGTACACAAGTATGAAGGCTTGTTTTCATTCAAGTAAGTAGATCTTCTTGACCCCTTTCTGCTGTCTTCTTCAAATTCACAGCAGTGCAACTTTTCTTGACTACCTTGATCGAAAAGCGGCTGCCTGCAATTATACCAACTATGTCTCCACCCACATCAAGTATCCACCAAGGGGACTCCTTCCCCTACCGGGGGACTCGGTCAATTTTGTGGATGGTTGTGATGTCTGGACTGACATCTTTAACAATTCACTGATAATCAACCCTGCATTCAACATTTATCGCATCTGGGATATGGCAAGTATGGATGCACTGTTGCGAGACGGGAAACTGATGTGTAAAACAAACAGTATCTTATCTTGTGGGATGTCCTTGGCTTTCTGTACGCTTTACTCGCTGAATGTGGTCACTTGACAAAGATTGATATAGGGATGCAGAGGTAGCTTTCCACAACAGCAGTCACCCATCTATTTCAATCGTTGTGAAGTCAAGGAAGCAATCCATGCACCCGTTGACACACAATGGACCGAGTGTTCTGACGTGAATGTGTTTCCGAATGGAAGCGATCCAAGCCTACTGCCTGCATTCACAGTGCTTCCCACCGTGATTGAGAAGAACGTGCAGACTGTCATCATACATGGATTGGCCGATTTCATATTGATTGCCAAAGGGTAAGTCTTTGTTTCCGACCAAGTTATTGATGTGTGAGACAGGTGATCTCTAGGACATGCATCATGATCCAAAAGTAAGTTTCAACATTTTCATCTCAAGGACTCACACGCTAATCATTTTTCATGGAAGTATGATGTGTACGTTTTTTCCTACCAGCGGCCTGAGCGTATGAAAATCTGTTTCTAGGGAATGGCTTACAAGGGTTCTGTTACACTTGGCCCGGGTAAGGTCGAGCGTAGCCTCAAGGGTCAAGGGTTCAAGGTAGTCGCTTGTCTCTGTGACGAGAACACTGCCTTTCACTGCAGTGGGATCAAAGGGGGTCAAGGGTTCGAGGAGCACCTTTCATTGAGAGGAAGATGCAAGTTCTCTGTAAGGAGCACAAGAGAGATGATGGAAGTACAAGGTCAAGATTAAGGAGGTCTAACTTAGGGTACAGGGTTTGTACTTGAAGGTTTATATACTCGGTGGAACAAACAAAGGTAAACATAGGTTGAGTCATAAGTTGTAAGACAAATGAGTCATATTGTGTGAGAAGGATGGAAGAATGAGTCATGAAGGAGTAAGCCTGATGACGAACAAGTGCAATGGGGTCAGATAGGTGAGTCATCAGGGAAAAGAAATGTGTCCGTGTACACAAATGTCCAAAAGGAGAACAAAAGAGAAAGAAAATGTAACAGGTTCCAGACCCTGATTGCCAGCAATAGTTTTATCGTCAATGGTGTTGGCACGTATGGCAACATGCATTCGGAGCATGGATTGACCTACGTTGAAGTCGTGCTCAGTGGTCATATGATACCCTAGTTTGCACCAGTAGTGAGAACTGTCCTTTGTTCGAGTGTGGTGTGGATGGTTGATGTTGCCATTTCACCCTGCCACTAGGCTGCATTTCAGACCATGGCATATTTGATGGGCTTCAGAAATACCCCCTAAGAATTTGTTTTGTTCACGAAAAGTGTCCCAGGCATTGAGATGAGTGAATGCTAGCCTAATTTCAATTACTCTTTGGTCTCATGCCATGGCGGATTGACGTGTATACTCACGCTGGCCATTTCGGCTTGCACTCCGATTGTGGACTTCAGTGAGACGACAACTCGTTCCCTATGTCAACATCCAACATATCTGGTCTGAGTGGGTTGGAACTTGAGATTGCGCTCACCCAACTCTGGGAGACCCATCATGATATTTGTCTGTTATTGTTGAAGAGATGCTCAAGTCCAGCCCCACTGCCACACCCTAGTTGACACATTTTCGGATAAGCTCGATGACATGATACTAGCTGCTGCACTCAAATCATGAGTTATACTACAGCCATTATTTCTCACCTCAGAGAGTTTGTTGGTCTCACCATGCCTAGTGACGTCACTTCTTTCGTTCTTGGCTGCTGACAAAAAAGCTTCAGAAAGAAAGGTTTCATGAAAAATGGTTTATAGTGACTAGGTACGCTAAACCTTGGTGATCCAACAGGCAGTGAGAAAATAAAACTTTGACAAGTGTAATCTGTTTACTGTGCCAGAGTCTCGGTCTGATCAGAAAGCGACTTGGATGATTTTAACCTCTTGCTACATATGCGTTCCTGGCACCAAGTTTGCACCCATCTCTGATCCCAGCCAACAAGCTCAGCCCGAGAGATCAATACACGCAATGAGTGTCACCTGCAAGCTCCCCAAATAACATGCTCTCCTGTCCAAACACGGACATTCCAAAGGTAGCTCACGTAGCGGCAAACCCATCAGTGAGAAACCTATGTCTTGCCCATGCCCATGAGCATCCAGGTTGCACCCAAACAAGAGGGAGAAGATGTTTCTTCTGACAACAAATGAGAACGAGACATAG
Organism: Tubosaeta aff. alveolata; assembly: GCA_038094535.1. NCBI lineage: Eukaryota > Fungi > Basidiomycota > Agaricomycetes > Boletales > Boletaceae > Tubosaeta > Tubosaeta aff. alveolata. The sequence continues at coordinate 6,634 of JBBPUG010000947.1, read as the reverse complement.
CCTGCATTCTCAGAGAAGTGGGCTGTGTAAGGGGGAAGTTGACATGTAATAGCTTTTATGTAGACATCTGGACTTACCGAGCCCAAACCATTTGATCATGACCGCCGAGTAACTCCCAATCAATGATCCATATGCAAACCCTACTAAAAGGGTAGCAACCCATAATCCTTCAACAGAGGTGACAGAAATGGCGACCACCTGGGAGACAATGAACATAAATAAGACGACAGAGAAACAATACGCCTGAGGAGAATGGAGATAAACATATGTGAAATCAGAGATCAAGCCTGAAACGAAATGAACTTTTATTTTTGGAGAAAGCAGGGTAGAGCCTTTATCCATCAAAACACGTCCTGCAAAGTTTGCCAAGCTAAGCATGGATACTTGAGTGGCTTGCCACTTAGAAGCCTCGATTTGATCATAAATCCGATGGTTTTTTATGTAAAGTGCTTGGGCAATTGATCCAACATTGTTTATATCTATCTGAAAACATTGAAGGGACATCTTGGACAAGGTCGGGTGCACTGACACATTAAACCAGTTCCACAACCTAAGGCAGAAAAGTAGGCACTAATTCTGGACATGTATGAGTTACGCACATATTGTCATAATCATGAAAATAAGGTAGAAGTCCGAGCTAAGCCACAGTTGTCTTCCATGAATGTTGGGTAGTTCATCCCTTTCAGGGTATATGTGCTCTGGGGGTTCAGACTCAAATATGCAAGATGGTTCATGTGAAGTAGGTTCATGCTCGTGTAATAGAAGTGACACAGAATCCGTGTTGGCCTCAGATGGATCTAACGATACTTGCGAATCAGTAAATACAGGAGCTTCTCCACTCGGAATTGGGTTGTAACCCGCAATTGCCGACACATTTCTTGGGTTGGAACTCATCTGAGGAAGAGGAATTGGCTTGATGACAAGCAGGCCCACTAGCATTAGGGTAGCTGTTCCGACAGCAAGAATCAGTAACAAGGTGGAGATGTCTCTGGGAAAGAGAGTATGTGCAAGCAGAGAAAAAAAGAAGGCTGAGAGCCTGGAACCTGACATAACAAGGCCAGTCATAAGTGCATGCTGATGAATACCAGTACTTAACATATACTGTGCACAAAGGCAGAATGCAGAAGTGCACCAAACTAGATGGGAAACTTTTCACAGTCATATTAATGGCGGTGCTGAGTCCTGCAATATTCCCCAAGCCTATCATAAAGCCGCATGTAACAAGTAAGGTAAAACGTGGTGTTGACACGCTTGCTGCATCACCTATGCCATCGTCATACAGTAGTCTCTGATATAACCCATACCCCAGATAACCCATACTCTATGAAATCCCATACCTTTTTCTGTTTCCCAAGTTGGTTTGCAGGGATTTGCTATGGATAACCCATACTCTGTTGTAACCCATACCCCATAGCAATTTTTGGCCCTAATAACCCATACTATCACCCAAGTTGCAAAACTTTTCAATGTAAAATGAGAATCTTGCATGTTATGAGAGATGAGAACCCCCCCAAAAATATGGAAAGGTGGAGAATAAATCATCCTTCCAGTCTACAGTAATAATTGAAGCATCCATAGCTGTTCTTGTATGCCAGAGAGATGCCGCTGCGACTCAGACTTGCAAAACTTCACACAATGACTTTGGTGAGATGTTACACATCTGTGACAGATTGTCACAGCATGTGTTGATCTCCATCACAGTGTCAGCCTAGGCTTTCTCTGGATGCATTTAGATAACCTTGATCAACTCATCAAGGTTGTTCGTACCACTGAAATTGACTTGGATGTGACACAACGCCCCATGGTTGGGACTTCAATGCCAGTGACCTGCTTATTAATGTGGAAATTCCCAACCAATGATGTTGGGAATAGGGCCTATTTTCATTCTACTCCATTATATGCTAACTCGCACATATTCCAGTGCTTTAATGGCTCAGTATAGAGCATACATATACCATAGTAGGTCCGCTGGGGACCTGGACACATAATATAACAAAAACATTAGTCAGCAAGCTGTCTTACCCGAAACCCATACTCTGTCAAAACCCATAGCCCTGGGTGTGTCCCAAGAGGTATGGGTTATATCAGAGACTAATGTATATCTGTTTCATTCTGGAGTAGCCAATGAGGAGACAGATTGAGGCTTCAATAAGCAGAATCCGTGGGCCCCTTTGGTCAACAATATGACCCCAGATAGGGCCTGTGAGGTTTATGCCCACTACCAGGGAATCAGTCAAGGGGTTTATGATGCCCAACATGAGTTGTACTATTCGCTGCAAGACCAATGATATTAAATTGTGTATGGGATATATGAAGGTGAGCACCGAGTTGCGGGGCATAGGCTGGATGTATTCAATAGCAATTGAGGTCTGTGGAAGAACGGCATACCAGAGAATATCTGTTGACATTGACCAGCATACTCTATCATGTATTGGCCACACTCACATAATTAGTTCCAGAACTCAATGTGATAAGGATTGATCCAATGAGTGTAACCACCCGGGGAATGACAAATATTTTGTCTGGCAGGTCCATGTACAAGTCGGTGTTCGCTGGTCTTGTGGGTGTGGAAGCTGGAATATACTCAGGGAATCTGCTGCTACGAGTATGGGTGGTGTGGGTTGGACATTGTGTTCAAGTTTCCATTCAGGAAAAGGAATACCCATGCTGACTGGACGGAGGTGGCCAAAAAAAGTACTGATCCGGACCGTAAAACCAGTTCGCTGATAAATTTGATAGTGTTGTTCCTCACAGAACCTGAGTTGAGACATTGAGACACGTCTTTCCTCCAAATGAGAGAATGTCACCAGACGATGTGAGGTAGTTTTTGTCTAACTACATAAGGGCATGTCTGGCAGATCAAACTGAGCCAGCCAAGCTGGACAAGAGTGTGGCAGGAATGCCAGGACTCAATGCGTTGGTTGTCGTCAGTTGATGACGATCGGCCAACGCAGAGGCTGATGTTACAATTCTTTCTTTCTCTCTCTTCACGTACGATCTTCTCATCGTACTCTCTAGTTCTTTCTCTTCTCATCATTTATCACGACTCTCTCTCTTGAGGCTATCGACACTTTCTTTGGGTGATAACTCTAACCATTAATCCTCAGACTTATCCCTTCTTCTGAGCAATATCTCAGACTGACGTCTCGTCCTCTCACCTTTCCCCTTCCAATGACTCCCTCGTGTTGTCATTTCCTTTCCAAGGTAGATGACTTGACTCCGCAGTCTTTTCCCTTTTTGTCTTGTCTTATCTTGCTATCTCATTGGACGATTAGCTCTGCAGCTGTCTCTCTCATGACGGCGATGTTCCCCCTTATTCCATAGCATTCCATACTGTTCCATTCTCTCACAATTGGAACACTTATATACCAGATCGCCTGTACTATAGTTCCTTACTCTGAATCTACAATATTCGTCGTACTCATTCTCTGTCCTTGAGTGATTCTCAAGACTGTATGCTCCCTTGTCATTGTCCTCTGTCCTCTGTCTTCGTTTCGCACTTAGCTTGCTAAGAGAGACGCTGTGGTACCTCTTCATGAGCGTCTGCCCCTCTTGGGTTAAGTTGAACGCTCTCTTGAGTATGCCTAGCATTACAAAAGATTCAGAGTCTCCTTTAGCCCCTCCTGTTATGGAGTAGGGCCTACTCCCCCACCATTTCGCACCTCAACCGTGCCTTTGGCCGTGCCCTAGGGCAATCTTCGAGTGACCGTTCGTCATCATCACAGTCATCGACCCCAGGATCTAGTAGCCCTAGATCAGGAAGGATCCCCGGACCTTCAACCCCCACTGCTCCATTGTTTACCCCTCACCCTAGACCTTCATCTCTTTGACACCAAGGCACCTTCTCTGCCTTTGACTCTGACCCAGAAGAAGAACCACCGGCTGTAACACCCCTTGGTTCACCTATCCAAGTATCACCTAGTAACACCCCTCCTCGAGTTCCTACACCACCAGTAGTGACTGTCCACTCACAACCCTTGACCCTAGCACCCCCCTCCACAGATCCCCTTAGCAACTATGTCTGGAGCCGGAGCTGGAGCGGCACCTGTGCCCGCACCTCCCCCTCCTCCTCAACCTGGAGCTGCGCCTGCTCCTGCACCTGTTCCCCCTGCACCTAGAGCCGAGTTTAAGGCTGCCCTCCCTGCCGATTTCTCTGGAGAACCGGCTGACGCCACTCGATGGATGAAGGCGATGAAAGCATACTTCGTCATCAACACCCACCTATACAACACCGACCATGCCTATATCCTAACCACCCTGAATAAGCTGAGTAAGGGTAGAGGCGTACCTTTCTCTGAGAAATGGTATGACATCCTAGCCAACACTGCCATCGCTGCCAACCAGAAGACGTTCAACGTCTTCAAGAACAACTTTACCTCGACGTTCTATCCCTTTGACCTTCAAACCACTGCTCGTCAGGAACTCTCTAACCTGGAGCAAAGAAACTTCAAAACTGCCAAGGACGACGGTTTCCAATAGTATATCACCGACTTCTTAAACCTGTTTGCTCGTGTGCAGATCACTGATGAGTCTACCCTCATTGATCACCTTGCCAGAGGACTTGATTGTCGCATCACCACCATGATCTTGTCTATGACTGCTGTCCCAACCACCTCCCACAAATGGATCGCCAGAGCAAAGACGTTCCATACCCAGATTGGACGTATCGATGCCTTAAGGAAAGGTAGTAGTGCCTCCTCCCTTGTTTCCCCTAAAGACCTGAATGCCATGGACGTTGATGGCATTCAAATCAAGAAGCTCTCCCCAGTAGAACGTGCCAAATGTATCAAAGAAGGCCATTGCTTTCATTGTCACAAGAAGGGCCACAGCGCCGCCCAATGTGAAGGCGCTAAATCCTCATCCCCTGGTCCTCAGAACATTCGATCCACCAAACCCCCTACCAACCCTAGATTGCCCCCTGTCGCTCCTAGCCCTACCCCCAAAGCTCCTAAGTCACTCTCCGCTTTTGACACCTATGTAAACGGACTTCGCACCTCTGGGAAGGATGAAGACGAAATCCTTCAGGTTCTAAAGATGTGCTTCGAGAAGGACAAAGAACCCTCAGATGAAGAGGTTGCCAGTCTTGCCGTTCAGGATTTTTGAATGGGGAGGGTGTATCAACGTCTTCTCTCCCCAATGTACTTGTAGGTTTACCGAATGAAAGAGCTCTTCATTTGCCTATTTGCTTACAAGTTGGTTCAAAAATTGTCGAAACTGTTGCTCTTATTGATTGTGGAGCGACCAGTAACTTCATTGATCCCAGTCTCGTTCCTGCTCTCTAAATGGGGATCAGACCTCTCCCAAAATCTCTCATGGCTTACAATGTGGATGGCTCACCTAACAAGAAAGGAGCTATCAAGTACAAGATCTGAGCAAATGCTCGATTCTCGTCTTTCGAAGATCATCTTGATCTCATGGTTGTCGCCCTCGGCAAGCGACAGATCATTCTAGGTATGCCCTGGCTTAAACAATGGAACCCTATTATCGATTGGACTTGCGGTACAGTGACCATTAACAAGGAAAATCCATTCCGGGACGCTGTGGTACCTCTTAGTGAGCGTCCGCCCTAGAATGAGATTAACAAGGTAACTCTCTCGACTCAACTGGCCCAACAGGAAACCAAACAGAAACAGAAGGTCCTGACCTGGTGTCAAGATTACGAAGATGTATTTTCTGAGAAAACCTTCGACACTCTTCCCTGACATCGGCCTTATGATCACACCATTGAACTTAAACCCACCTTCGTTTCCGAAAATTGCCAAGGTCTACTCGCTAAACCCCGCTGAGAAAGAGGCCTGTCACCTCTTTGTCAAAGAACATCTAAAATCTGGTCATATTATCCCGTCTAAGTCCCCACAAGCCTCACCTTTCTTCTTTATACCTAAGAAAGACAGATCTCTTCGTCCCTGTCAGGACTATCGCTATCTCAATTCATTCACTATCCGAAACATGTATCCCCTTCCTCTCATCTCAGATCTCATCGATGACATGAAGGACTCAACGTTGTTCACTAAGTTTGACATACGATGGGGGTACAACAACATTTGAATCCGAGAGGAGGACCAATGGAAAGCAGCATTCATCACCCCGCTTGGACTTTTTGAACCCACTGTGATGTTCTTCGGCTTTAACAACACTCCACCCACATTCCAGGCCTTTATGAATCATATCTTTGCCAACATGCTAGTGGAACGTTGGTTAAAAATCTACATGGACGACCTAGGTATTCACACAAAGGATGACATCAAACTCCACCATGATCGCACCCACAGAGTTCTTCAACGTCTTAGAGAACACGGACTCTCCCTCAAAATCTCAAAGTGCTCCTTCGACACCCCCCAGATGGAATACCTCAGCATGATCATTGGTCAAGGACAACTTGAAATGGACCCTATCAAACTCGCCGCCATCAAGAACTGGAAACCCCCCACATCGGTCAAAGGAATCCACAGTTTCCTCGGTTTTGCCAATTTCTCCAATGTTGTCGCTGAAACAACTTCAAAGGAGTGAAACCGTAGATGTCAACATCTGTAGTTCAAACATGAAGACTTCAGCATAGCGGCAACCTTTGCCAAGAGTGAGGGAAATCATTCAGAGAACACACCAATGAAGGAGGAACTCCAAAGTGAACTTG